>AWUE01021417.1:0-10130 GCA_001974825.2 Corchorus olitorius
AGAGAGAGAGAGAGTCAATCGGACGGGTTGGACGGGGTCAAATGATTCATGTAATTTTCTCGGGTCATTCGGGTTCCGGCTCATCTAGGTTCAGGTCATTCGGGTCTCAGGTCTGCTGGGTTTAGGGTCAGGCGGGTTTGGGTTTTGGCCTCAGGTCACTTGGGTTCTGAAACATTCGGGTTTTGAGTTTTTCGAGTGTAGGACTTGTATCATTGGGCCAGCCTTGAATTTTTTAATGTTTAATTCTTTAATTTATTTAATATTTTTAGTATTCGATTTATTTTACAATCCACTATCGATGAAGTACTTTAGTAAACTGAATATACGGGGTTAAAGAGTTGACATGTGTCCTTTTATATATTAATTTTGAATATTAAATACCTAATTAATTTTGAAATGAGGTATGCGTTCAAATAAATACTGGTTATATAATATCTAAATTCATGTTCTTTCCTAATAGAAAAAATTGTTAAGAAATTACTAATTAACTATTATTATTTATTCATTATGTAAAAAAGCAATTACTAATTATAAATTTATCATAAATTATTATAACTGATTTAATATTTATTCATATATAATAATTGTTTATATAATGAAGTTAATCAAATTTAATCATAATAGGTAAAATTATAACAATAATAAAAATTTTATTGAATAAATAATAATTTAGAATGGTTAAAGTTATAACAACGTGGATTTTATTGAATAAAACATAATTTTAGTTTATATTATTCTTGGGTCATCCGGGTTAACTTCTCGGGTCATTCAAGTTACGGGTTTGTCGGGTCTGGATAGGACAAGTTCGAGTCGTTTACTTTCTCTGGTCAAATCGGATTCAGCCGGATTATCGAGTTTGAATTAGGCTTTGACAGCTCTACTTATAATTAATTTCAATTATTATTTTAATTTTATTTTAATTTAAATACAACGAGTCACGTGCAACACACATGGAAGTGAATACTAGTATTGTAGCACATCTTCATATTTTTTTTACTTCCAATGGCTGGTCGGTTCAATCTTTAATTATTTCTTAATTATGGTTTTTGAATTAGACTTTATGCCAGATTATTATATGTAAATGAATTTGCATTATGGTTTTTGAATCAGACTTTGTGCCAAATGTATTATAATTTGTTAAACTTAAGCAAAAATCGAAGAATTTGAAAGACTTGAAGTCTTAAAAACCAATTAAACAATTTTCTTCAAATAAAAAGAAACAATTAAACAACGGTATAGTTGCCAATTATTTGCCATACAATATATACATTTCCCGTGATTATAGGTGGTGTATCTTTGTGTATCTTTGTATTGAATTAGTCCTCATTTTCACGAGGCGTTGCACGTAATCCAATCTACTTTAAATTAAATTAAGATTAAAATCTTAAGTATATTACTTAGCAAAAAAAAGTATATTACTAATCTTGTCCTAAAGAAGTCTATTATTAGAACTGACAAAGTTTCACCCGAGTGCGGGTATTCAACTCGACCATCTGAAACCAAACCTGATCCAACTCGATTCGACCAAAAAACCCGCTCAATCCGAAACTGAAATGATCTGACCCCATATCCTTAATGACCCCAACCCGATCAACTAGTGAGATTAATCCGAAATTACCCGAATCGGGATTAATTATATTATTAAATGACCCAAATTCGAAAAGACTTGAACCTGAAAATCAGAGGCTCAAACACGAAATTATCGAAACCATATAACCCGAAACCGAAAAGACACGAATAAAATTGACCCAAACCTAAATGACCCGATATTTGAGCGATCCGAACCCAACCCAACCTGAAACTGAAAATTAACCGAACCCTTATGACCCAAAATTTCCTTAACCCAAATCCAACCCGACCAGCCCATTTGTATATACATTGGGTTTTACTATCAAAGTAACAAAAGAAATTATCCTACACAAAAGAAAAATATTAGCAAAGTAAAACAACAAATTTAAATCACAGCAAGAGTTACATTTATCAAGCAAAAAATTAATTATAAGTCAAATAAAATAATTGCTCGTTAGGGAAATAATAATTTTAATCATAATACATTAAACTATCAAATATAAAGATATCAATCACAATAATTTTTTAAATTAAAATGGTAAAAATAAAATAATTATAAAATATTAAATTTAATTAAATAAAAATAGAGTTTCTAATATAATAAAACTGTATATTAAAAGATTTTAATATATCCAAATTTTTATTGAAAAATAGTAAAATGGTAAAAATAAAGTAATTATAAAGATATTAGATTTAATTGAATAAAAATAGAGTTTTTAGTAGAATAAAATTACAATAGTTAAGTAATGACATTTAAGAAATATGTTTGAAAAATAAGGGTATAATGAGCGATTCAAAAGTTTTACAAAACTCGTACTTTTATATATAGTATAGATTATGATTGGAAATTTCATCTTTTCTAATTTGTCTAAATTTGAGGTACAAAGCCTTTTGATTTTAGTAACATATTATTACATATTAACCCTTAAAAGATAAAACTAAAATCTTAAAATTAAAAAGGGTATTTTAGATAATTCAGATCAAGGTTTTTGAAGTTTAGACTTATCTATACTAAACTATATATATATAAGTATGAGTTTTGTAAAATTTTTGAATCGATTATTATACCCTTATTTTCAAACATATTTCTTAAATACCATTGCTTAACTATTATAGTTTTATTCTACTAAAAACTCTATTTTTATTCATTTAAATCTAATATCTTTTTTGGATGGAGGAAGTCATATCAAAATATTTTTTGGATATTTTTTCTACTACCAATCCAAGGCCAGAGGCTATTGAGAAAGTGTTGGAAAATATGAATTCTAGATTGGACGAGCAGATACGTGAAGTATTGGATGGTGTGTTTACAGAGGAGGAAACTCGAGTAGCTGTTTTTCAAATGGATGGTGCTAAAGTGTCGGGACCGGATGGCATGACTCCAGCTTTCTATCAAAATTCTTGGCACATTATTGGTAAGGATGTGGTTTCTATGGCTCTAGGATTTCTTAACAATGATCAACCTTTGCCTGATATTAACCATTCCAATATAGTTTTGATAACGAAAGTTAGCTCACCTATGTCAGTTAAGGAGTATAGGCCGATTAGTTTGTGTAACGTTGTCTTTAAAATTATTACAAAGGCACTTACTAATCGTCTTAAATTGATTTTACCTGCTATTATTGGTGAAAAACAAAGCGCTTTTGTTCCTGATCGCATGATTTTTGATAATGCTATGGTGGCTTTTGAAACTGTTCATTTTATGAGGAATAAAAGAGCAGGTAGGAAGATGCATATGGCTTTGAAACTGGACTTGAGTAAAGCATATGATCGAGTAGAGTGGGATTTTTTGGAGGCATGTATGGGGCGAATGGGTTTTTCTATGCGATGGATTAATTTAGTAATGGCCTGTGTTCGCAGTGTAAACTATTCAGTGAATATTAATGGCAGTATTGGCGATAGTTTTGTTCCAACGAGAGGTCTTCGACAAGGAGATCCACTGTCTCCATATCTTTTTCCATTGTGTATGGAAGGTTTATCCCGGATGTTAGATGCAGCGGATAGTGAGGGATCAATTCAAGGGATTGCAGTGGCTAGATCGGCTCCACGAGTCTCTCATCTTTTTTTCACAGACGATAGCATCCTATTTCTTAGAGCCTGCATGGGAGATTGTTCAAAAATTTTGAGTATTTTGCAAAGCTTTGAAAAAGCGTCTTGGCAACAAATCAATATTGATAAATCATCAATACTTTTTAGTTCGAATACTCCTCAAGGTAAGCAACAGGAAATTATGCACTATTTGGGGGTGGATCGGGTTATGGAAAAAGACAAGTACCTGGGACTACCAATAATGATTGGGAGGTCTAGGACCCGTGAACTTAGATTTATTAAGGAGAGGTTGGAACAGAGGATAAAGAAGTGGAATAATAAGTTGTTTTTGATTGCTGGGAAAGCGGTTATGATTCAGTCTATTGCTCAAGCGATTCCAGTTTATTTGATGAGTGTTTTTCGGTTTCCTAAGTCTTTTATTCAAGAACTTAATATGCTGACTGCAAAATTTTGGTGGGGTTTGACTAATAGCAAGAGGAGAATACACTGGCGGGCTTGGGAGAGTTTATGCGTATCAAAGTCAGATGGAGGCCTGGGCTTTAAAGATTTTCAAGCCTTTAATTTATCACTGCTCTCGAAACAAGGCTGGAGGTTAGTACAGAATCAGAACTCTCTTTGTTTTAGGGTTTTAAGGGCTAAATATTTCTCTCAAGGGGATTTTTATGCTGCAAATGTTGGATCAAATCCGTCGTTTCTGTGGAGAAGTCTTATCTCGGGTCGGAAGGTGTTGCTAGAGGGTTCTAGATGGAGAGTGGGCGTTGGCAATTTTGATGTCTGGCAGGATCGGTGGTTGGATGGATCAACATCTTACATGCCGCAGCTAAGGGATGGAGTCATATGTCAGCCGATGAAAGTGGCAGAGCTAATTGATTTCGAGGAAAGGGTCTGGAGAGAAGATAAGCTGTTAGAGCTCTTTTGTGACGAGGATATTGTTAGGATTATGTGTGTGCCGATTCCAAGAATTCCTATGAGTGATGTGTTGATATGGAATGAATCTAGAACTAGAGCTTTCACTGTCAGATCGGCATACTATGTCGCCAGGAGGTTGCTCGGGAGGGGAGTCGATCCAGATGACGATTGGCGGAAGCTGTGGAAACGGGTATGGGATTCGATGGTATTTCCTAAAATCAAGTATTTCATATGGCGTGTTCTTTGGAATATTCTGCCTATAAAATCAGTATTGAGTAATAGAGGTATGCCCATTGATCTTGAATGTCCTGTGTGTCATGGCCATGAAATAGCTGATTATCATGCTTTCTTTGAGTGTAATTTTAGCAAGCAGGTGTGGGAAATTGTTTGTCCTTGGATTTTCCCTTGGCTTGATACTTTGAATCAGGACTCTGATTTTTGGTTTTGCTTCTTGAGTAAAGCGGCAGCTCTTGGCCAGTTTGATTTGGTGCTTTGCATTCTCTGGTTGCTGTGGAAAAATAGAAATAATTGTTTGCACAATGGTCTTTGTAGTACACCGAATGCATTAGTTATGAATGGGGGTAGTTTGGTTAATGATTTAGTTGCTTTAGAACCAGTACAGCAGCCCATGCCACAGAGACAAAGACAATTGCAGCCGCCACCTTCAGGTATGTTGAAGCTGAATTCAGATGCCTCCTTTTGTGATGCTAGAAAGGAGGCGGGTGTGGGGGTTGTTGTTAGAGATAGTAGCGGTGTAGTTGTAGTTTCTGGGACAAGACGTTTGTCGTTTGTCTCGGATCCGTTATATGCCGAGGTCCATGCAGTTTTGTTTGCATTTGAGATAGATTTGGAGCATGGACTGATGAGTTGTGTTTTTGAGAGTGACTGTCTTATGGCCATCAATGAAATTAAAGGGCTTGGCCCTAGTTGGTGGGAGGGGGTGTTCTCATTCATGAGATTAGGAATTTGGTTGACTTTTTTTATAAGTGTATTTTTACTTATGTAAATAGGGAAGCCAATGTTTTGGCACATAGGTTAGCTAAGTTAGTTACTAGCCATGTGTGGTGCGGGTCTTTACCACCCGACGTTTGTAATCCTGATTTCATTCATTAATAGAATCGAATTTTGGCTCAAAAAAAAATCTAATATCTTTATAATTACTTTATTTTTACTATTTTACTATTTTTCAATAAAAATTTGGATACATTAATTTTTTATAATATACAGTTTTATTCTACTAAAAACTCCATTTTCATTTAATTAAATTCAATATTTTATAATTATTTTATTTTTACCATTTTAATTTAAAAAGTTTTTATGATTGAATAGTTTATAATAATGTATTATGATTAAAATTTATTATTTCCCTAACGTGCAATTATTTTATTTGACTTATAATTAATTTTTTGCTTGATAAATATGACTCTTGTTGTGGATTTAAATTTGATGTTTTACTTTGTTAATATTTTTATTTGTGTGGGATAATTTCTTATGTTACTTTGATAGTAAAACCCAATGTATATACAAACGGGCTGGTCGGGTTGGATTTGATTTAGGTCAATTTCGGGTTAAGGAAATTTTGGGTTATAAGGGTTCGGTTAATTTTCGGTTTCAGCTTGGGTTGGGTTCGGATCGGTCAAATGTAGGGTCATTTGGTTTTGCGTCAATTTTGGTTCGGGCCTTTTTCGGTTTCGGGTCATATGGTTCCGATAATTTCGGGTTTGAGCCTCTGATTTTCAGATTCAGGTCTTTTCAGATTCAGGTCATTTAAATATAATTAATCTCGATCTAACAGTTGCACTGCTCAGGCGACCTCCTAGTTGCACTGCCTGGACATTCTAGAGATGTCAACTGCGTGAGCTAGAATCCGGTGAACCTTCACATGCTGGCTTCTGCTAGTGATGACCGAAAAATTCGAATTTGGGGTTTAGATAACTTAAACCTGAAAACTCGAGACCATTGCAATGGTGCCATCCACCACTGTAATGGGAGTAGCTGAAACAATTTGTATCCTCCTGTCAAATAATTCCTCAAGTTGTAACACCTTCATTAACATTTGGGTAAATTCTACAATCATTTTGCATCTGTTCTTTGGCATTAAAAAGCAGGCAAAAAAAGCCAAATGCTATCTGCTATGACACATTCACATGCTGGCTTCTGCTAGTGATGACCGAACAATTCGAATTTGAGGTTTAGATAACTTAAACCTGAAAACTCGAGACCATTGCAATGGTGCCATCCACCACTGTAATGGGAGTAGCTGAAACAATTTGTATCCTCCTGTCAAATAATTCCTCAAGTTGTAACACCTTCATTAACATTTGTGTAAATTCTAAAATCATTTTGCATCTGTTCTTTGGCATTAAAAAGCAGGCAAAAAAAGCCAAATGCTATCTACTATGACACATTCAACTTTGACCTGATCTAGATTATTACATTGTTACCTTTAGTTTCCATCTTTATTCCTTTTAATTAATTATTTAATATTTTTATTGTTTCTGAAATAGCTGTTGTAAGACATGAACTCCATAGCATATCATTTGGCATTTCTTTCAGGTTGCGTTGCTAGTAAAAGATAAGGTTTTGCATCGGTTAAACTTCCGCTAATTACAGTAAAACTCCAGGGGTTTGCCCCATTAACGAGGGCCAATCAAAACTTTTAATTCGGAATGAATTAAACCTTGTTCCACTATTTCTAAGCTTGCATCGGTTAAACCTTCATTAATAGGTATTGTGATCGTTGTGATTATCTGAAGATCTTTTTGGAATTCTTTTGTGGCCTTTTGAAGAGGATCAGCCTGACGACTGAACAACAATAGCTCCTGCCACTCTTTATATATAATCAAGCCACATTGATCAAATCAACCGGAAATATAAAATGTTAATTTTCTTTGCTTCTGTTCTTATTGTCATCCTTATAGCAATTAACACTCTTATTATGTTCTTATCTAAATGATCAATGAATGGTAAGTTTTGGTGTGCTAATTCTTCATGAAAGTCACATTGCATAACTTCTGCTCTGCGGGCGGTAGTAAGTTTAGTATAGTAATAATCTGATTATAGAAATATTTATAACTAATCATATACTCAAGCTAGGTCAATTCGTAAAACGCTCAACAATGAATTTTGGTATTTATAAAATTCAAATTCAAAACCTTACATCAAGGAAAGAAGTGCAGAGGCTAATCTTAAACCAATCAATTGTTGATAAAACTTGTGTTTGTTTTGACCTTTGAGGGTATACAAAACATTCTCCCATATATAGATCAACAAGACGAAAGAAAATTTACTCTTTTTGAACAAAATAATACTAGTAACAATCAAATACGTATATCAATATATTAAAGAATTGCTAGTTAATAAATATGTCAAAAACGACTTAATAATTGAAATTACTATATATTCTTCAATTGCCACCAACCATAAATAAAAACTTAAAATCTCTAATAATATCATCATGTAGTCTCTCCATCCAAACAAAAACAAATTTAATTAAATTAAAGTCTCTCCTCCATATAGCTAAGGGGAGGGAAGCCAAAAAAAAAAAAGATGAAGCACCGCCACCATTGATATACTTAGACGATATCCGTCTTCGGAGGTTGTGATGTCGATGACTCTGATTTTGACGACCGTGATTTTTTTGGTTTTGACGATTGTGATTTTTCTGCTTTTGACAACTGTGATTTTTCTGGTTTTGACGACTGTGATTTTTCGGATTTTTCGTTTTTACGACGAGCCCAACAGAGCCATCGTGCTAAAACAGCCAATAAACAGAAGATCGTTATCAAAGGAGCCTTTGAATCATCTATGGGCAAAGCGAAGAAAGAAACCCACTTTGATCTCCATGTAATTGAGGCGGAGGCGGAGGCGGAGGCAGTTCCATAGGGTAATAATTGGAAGTTTCTGGTGAAAAGTAGTAATCGGGATTCATCATGGAAGACTTAATTGTTTCGTTGAAAATTAAAACAATGTGATCAATGATTTTAATTAAGATTTAAAATAATATATATAATTAAATTAAAAAATTAAAGCTAAACTAAAAACATTGTTACGTACTATCATGCAACAAATTGATTATCATGATACGTACAATTTACAAAATACATGCAAGAGATTAAGACTTAGTACTATAACGACGATATGATTAATTTGTTTTTTCCTTCAAAATTTTCCTTCGAACAAAACAAGCTGCAGCCTAAGTATATGTAATTCCAGACATAATTTGTACGAAAAAGAGAAGATTTAAAGTAGTTTAGAAAAAAATTTTGTTTTGAACAGCAGAAAGATTTTATTAAAAAGGAACCATAGGGGGGAAGAAGGGAGCCTCATTAAAAGCTTCAAAAGGAAAATCCCAATGGGAAAAATCCTAGGGAAGGAAAGAAACTACTCCCAACAGAAGAAGTCCACCCCTTCCACAATACAAAAGCAAGACCGAGCCAGGGAACAAAGCAACACCCACGACCCGACACATAAAAACCACAAAGAAATTTACAGCCAAGAGAACAGAAGCCAAACACTAAACATAAGCCAAAGTAGTTTAGAAAAATTATGATTATACCTTTAAGAAGAGCAAAATATTCGAAGCCAAATCTCTCTCTACGATCCTTCAAAGCCTGCTTCCTTTGCTTTTGCTTAATTAATTGTCTCCCATGCACCTCTTATATAGTAAGTATAATGATGTCGGTAAATTGCAAGAACTTAAGTGCCAAGTTACAATGTCGGTACTTTTTTCCTTAAGAAAATAGGTAAAAATATTTGATTCCAATATTTTGTAGGAGAGGATCAGGAGAGAGTCGGCAAAAATTTTTTCCTAACCAGCAGCAATTTGGTGAACTAAAATTGGTCAAGACAGTCCAGGATTATTTGTCATTGTTTAACCAGCAGTGGTCTTGAGATTGGGCCCAGAAAAGCAGAACCATTAGCTCCAGGCCCTTGCATTGTTCGTTGAGTCTTGAAACGAAAAGAAAAATTCTGACAAGGGATTCCGACAAATATAATAGGGTAGTTATCAAATTTTCATAAAAATATTCAATCAAAACATGTTGGGTCACGTGCAACACACGTGAGAGATAAAATTAGTATATATACTAATTATAAAGTCAAGTTTTGAGTTTTTGTAACGAGTTGACTCGGATACAAACTCATTTTTTAAAAATTTAAAAAAAAATAAAAACTATCAGTTTTAAATAAAACTATCAATTAGAGGATAAATATAAGTATTTAAATTTTATTTATATCATATTAAAAAAACTACCAATTAAAAAAGAAAAAAAAACTGCCAAAAACTACTCACATAGTGAGTGTCCTATGTCTTGTATATATATAAACTACGAATAAGGGGAAACTTTTTGAATTGATAATCTTAAATTTTTAACTTTTTTTTTAACAAAATTAGAAAAAACAGATGATAAACATTAAAAAGAAAAAATAACAAATAATGAGTAGTGAGATATATGTGTATCAGTGTATGTACCATAAAAGCAAAAAGAAAAGTATATATATGCGTATTTTTTTATATTTTAACTTTTATAATTAGTAATTTCTATATTAATTGCGTTAAGTTAATAGTTACTTATATGTGTGCTTAATGTAAAAAAAAAAAA
>AWUE01021418.1:0-11331 GCA_001974825.2 Corchorus olitorius
TTTTTTTTTTTTTTGAGAAAAACAACTCATTTCATTCATTGATCAGGATTACAAACGGGTAGAGGATATCCACACCAAGTAATATATGTGCCCACTTCACAATTTAATTTTGCCAAATTATGAGAAAACATGTTGGCACTTCTATGTACATGTGTAAAAGAACAAAAACTAAACAAAGAACCTAATACTCTAACTTGCTGGATTAAATTTCCACCTTCCCAAAGGACCTTGTCTGAACTCTTAATTTCCTTCACAGCCAACAATGAGTCGCACTCGATCTCACATGAACTCAATGCAAAGCATTGAGCCAGAGTCAGTCCAAATCTTACTGCGTAGACCTCTGCAAATAAAGGGTCTGGAATATTAGCAAGCCTAGCTGTAGCCGAAAGAAAAACCAATCCTTGCCAATCTCTAATTACTACCCCTAAACCTGCTTCTCCCGTACTCTTATTGTAAGACGCATCAGTATTGACCTTAAACTGATCTGTTATGGAGGGAGACCAAACTGGAACCCTTGTCTCCATCCGCCAGGTATTTCCTTTCTGTAAAACAGAAGCCATCGTTGTTACTTGCCTAGCCGCTGCAACACATAATGAATTGGGACTTCTGTAGATGAATTCATGCAAAGCCCGATTCCTGTTGTGCCATATTAGCCAAAGCAAATTCGCCACTAAGTCTAGCGATCCCAACTGCCCTGCTTTGATTACAAGGCTATACCAGAAATCATCACCAGCCATCCAAGTGCGCAAATATTCCACAATCCAAGGACAAGCTATTGTCCATACCTTATTGCTTAGAGGACAGTTGAAAAAAGTATGCATCAAAGAATCTTCGGTGCTCCCACAAACAGGACAAACATCATCAACTGGTATCCCCCTTTTCTGCAAATTGACTTTAATTGGCACAATATTATGCCATAGTCTCCATAAGAAAAATTTAGTCTTTGGTTGGATATTTGCCCCCCAAATTTGACGCCAATAATCATTTCTGTTGTCAACTGCAGGAGCCTCCTTTCCCAATAAATTCCTTGCTATATGGTATCCTGACTTCACTGTATAATTGCCATTACATGTCCCATTCCAAATTAACGTATCATAAGAATGAAAAATAGTTAACGGGATACATTGAATTCGATCCACATCAGAAGCTTCAAATAATTCAATCAACAAGTCCCGATCCCATTGCCCGTTATCTATAAGCGTGCTGACCTTGGTAGGTTGACAAGATATGCTTGGCCTTGCTGTTGGGTGATAACTTGGTGGTTTATTAAGCCACCTATCAGCCCATACATCGATCGAAGACCCATCTCCAACTCTCCAACGGGAACCTCGTTTAATGACTTCCCTTCCTGCCATTAGACTGCGCCATAAAAACGATGGATTTCCTCCCATTGTGGCTGACATAAAAGTCCCATTGTTAAAATATTTAGCCTTCAAAACCCTGGAACAAAGGGCCTTGTCATTATGTATAATTCTCCAGCACTGCTTTGCTAGTAAGGCTAAATTGAAAGCCTCAAAGTCACGAAATCCCAGCTCTCCATCAAGCTTCGAGACGCATAAATCATCCCATTGCTTCCAGTGAATTTTCCTTCGAGATTCTGTACCCCCCACCAGAATCGAGCGATCATCCTATTTAACTCCTGTAAAAAAGTCTTCGGAAATTTGAAACAACTCATTAAGTAAGTTGGAATGGCTTGTGCAACAGCCTAAACTACCAATTTTAGCTAAATAAGTTCTTCTACTATGAGAAAAAGCTATGCTACCATGCCATGTGGCATGAAAATACCATGTCAATTTAGGATAAATTTTTTGAAAATGAAAAAAGTTTTAAAAATTAAATGGTTGGTGGCATAAAAATATTTTCTAAGATGAATTCATAATTTATGTTTTTATTTTCTTTTCCAGAAAATTTACCCTAAGTTTACGTGTCATTTTCAGGCCACCATACGAGCATGGTTTTTTCTCATAGCAGAAGGATTTATCTGTCAAAATTGATAGTTCAATGGCTTATTTGGTCAAAATTGAAGTTCAGGAACTTATTTGGCCGTTAATGGAAAGTTCATAGACCTTTCTTTTTGCATTAAGCCCTTATGTTTGCATTTATCTTTTCTAAAAAAGTTGTTCTATTTTATTATTTAACTTGCCTTTTGTTAATTTAAATTTGATAGTGGGTCCCTATCTTAAAATTTGTTGTCTTATTATTTTTTACATTTGCACTAACTACCATATATCTTTAATATTTTTCTCTTAATATGGACAATTGTAAAGGATATAAAATTTTTGGAATTTTTTTTTGAGAAATAAACTTTTTTTGATTAATGAGATTGAGATTATAAACGCACAGGAAGACCCGTACACCGCTACATGATTAGCTACATTATCGAAACGCTAATCTATGAGCCAACAAACCCCTTCCCCAACAAATACAGTTGAAATCTCATAACACCCGCTCTTGAACCTAGAAACTAGAAACTGAAAACTATACCTACCTACAAACCAAATAAACAAACAAACAAATTATAAATTAAACTCACATTCTGTGAGAGTTGAATCTAAAACCTCATGATACAGGTATGCTGGAACTAAGAGTCCAGAATATACTATATATTAATGGGTCTCTAGGATTTCAGTTGCCCCTATGTAAATCCGCCATTTATTAGGGCAAATTGGCCCTCAACTTCTATTTTTGGACAATTTGAAAGAATATATTTGTTATTTAGTAAATCTAAAACATTGATTTTTAATAGTCGTGTAAGCTGTTTGCTAAAAAAAAAAAATAAGTCTTGTAAGCTGAATTAGATCACGTAATATCGAAGATATTAATTTTTCATATAAAACCAGATGGGTTGGAGACTTGGAGTGGAGGTAATGAAGAGCTAAAAGAAACGACATTATAAACGAAAGGGCTTGAAATAATCAAGGAATAATTTCCATGCTTGTTATTTTCATAATAACCAGGCCGCAAGATGGAAACCCACCATAATATTTAACTAGCACGAAATCACAAGGGAAAATAAGCGGAGATAAAAAGGAAATAGAATCCTGTACCATAGCTCATTACATCTGTAATAGCTAAATCCTCTACTATAGTTGGAACTAGCATAAGCATTAAAGATCATGAAAGCAATATTAAAACCACCTTTTGAAGTCAATCAGGGAATGCTGCATAATCTACATCACTTCACTATGGAGATCTTAATAACAGAAGCAGCACCTATTCGGTGAAGGGCAACAACCGCATCACCAGGCTTGCACAACCCCTTTTCTGTAGCTGACTTCAATGCAGCTTCTAAGATAACCTCGGTAGATTCTGCATCAGTTGCCTTAGCTGAGCCTTCTGCCAGTATAGGAATTAAACCCCTATATATCAAACTGTGTCTTGCTGGCCTTTCGTCGCTGCATGTCCAATCAAATGAATCAGTTGTCAGGACTGGGACAACCACAGATAGGATAGGAACGGCCGGTCTGTACTTGGCGACCAACTTGGCTGTTGTTCCACCACGAGTTAAGACAACAATGAGCTTAGCTTTAGCCTTGTTTGCCGTTCGTACAGCTGAGGATGCAAGACTTTCCAATGGGCTCATTGGAAGTGGAGTTGATCGAATCATTTCTTTAAAGATAGCTCCATAGTCAAGGGAGGATTCTGCCTCGACACAAATGCGGGCCATAATCTTCACAGCAAGCTCTGGATAGGATCCAGCTGCACTCTCACCACTAAGCATGACACAATCGGTGCCATCGAGGACAGCATTAGCCACATCAGTAGCTTCAGCACGGGTTGGCCGCGGAGACTTAATCATAGATTCAAGCATTTGAGTGGCAGTAACAACAGGCTTGCCTGCAAGATTACACTTGTATATCATCATTTTTTGGGCTAAGAAGATCTTCTCCACCGGAATTTCCATTCCAAGATCACCACGGGCAACCATAAATGCATCAGTCTCACGCAATATCTCATCAAAGTTGACAACTCCCTCCTGGTTTTCGACCTGACACAACCGCCATATCACTCAGTAGTCTAAAGATAGAAATAAACCAAGCAAGAAGATAGCCAATGAAACAACTAAACATTCCAAAGAAAAGGAAGGAAAAAACGATGTCAAAATTAGCATTGTAAGTAAAGCAAGGTAGCTGCAAGAGGATGAACAGTGACACTGCAAGTATTCTCACAGCGACATCTAACAGTTCCTGGTATATAAGAATTTGAAAATTGGTATATATAATAACAACATAATTACAAACTATCGAGGAAAAATAAATATTACATCTCATATTCAAGTATGCATCAACCTAATAATTCTTCCATTATGTTGCAGGGCATGCAGAACAGAGAAAAAGCAGACACTATATGCATCCTCAATTTCACATGGTAATTACATCTAACTGTCAAAGTCTGTCTCATCAAGTACTAAGTTTTCCACAAGAATGGAAGCCCCCACTTTGCTAGAATAAAAATAGCAGCAGCAGCAAAACTCCAAACAATCACAACTAAACAGCATTAAGGAACCTAACAGAAAACTCTTAATAAATCATAATTTGAAAGAAATTAAAAAAAAGATCAACTTACCTTTGACATCAATTGTATATGCTTTGCATGGGGTCCTAGGACCTTACGGACATTAACAAGATCAGACCCTTTGCGTACAAATGAAAGAGCAATCATATCAATACTATTGGGAACTCCCCATCCTAAGATGTCTTCCTTATCCTTCTCAGTTAGTGTTGGAAGATCCACCACAATACCGGGAAGGTTGACATTCTTCCTCTCACCAATCATGGCCGTATTCTCACAACGGCATCTCACAGTTCCAGCAGCAGGATCACAGGATAACACCGTTAGCGTAATGGTACCATCAGCACACAAGATTGTATTTCCTGGCTTCAAATCAACAGCCAGCTTCTTGTAGCTCATGGCGATCATATTCCCATCTCCCTTGATATCATAATCAGTAGTCACAGTAATTTCCTGGCCTTCCTTAAGTTGAACAGGTTTCCCATCCTTCAAGAATCCAGTCCGAATCTCAGGCCCCTACAACATCAATGTGAAGGTCAGAAACAAAACATCTATAGTCTGTACAATAAACAAAAGTCAAAATCTTCCATTTTTTCTAATTCATATAAATAATGCTTAAAGTCAGAAATCAAATTTCCCCACTCATACCTATAAAAGCAACCCAAACCTCGGCTAAATCCTAAACCCATTGGCATTTAAGCAAAACCAACCGATACCCATAACATTAACTTAAGACTGTTAAGGAATGGAAATAACATTCAGTAGTAAGTGATAGTAGGAAATGGACCTTGGTGTCAAGCATGACGGCGCAAAGCATCCCAATATTCTGCATAGCAATCCTAAGATTGTTCAAGGTCTCTTGGTGATACTCATGGCTACCATGAGAGAAATTGAAGCGAGCAACATTCATCCCAGCCCTCAGCAGCTTCTCTATCATCTCCACCGACCGCGAGGCGGGACCCAGAGTGCAAACGATCTTGGTTTTAGGAACACGACCGTCATTGGGGAGCCCTTTCAAGATTCCATCGATATCTATATTTGCCATTGGCTTCGCTTTTCCTTTGATTTCCTCACTTAGCGACTAATACCTGCAATCATTATCACATAGGATATGAAAATCATCAAACAGCCAACATATCAAAGTAGATAGAAAGGGGGGAAACAGTTCTACAGTTCAAAATCTGAGAACTGTTTTTTTATTATTATTATTTTTTGGGACAAAAGGGAAAAATAAGCATTTGGGCTGATTAAATTAAACCCAGAAATTAAAAATGAAGGGGAAAAAGGAACCATTTTTTTCCCAATGACAAGATCCACTTAAGAAATAAAACACAGATTTCATTTTATAATTTTAGAGAACTCATAAAACTGAAACTAACAAAGAGAAAGAAAGAAGAAAAACAATTACGTTTGATGTAAGAAGAAAAAGCGGTAATGTTCGGTGCGGTCGGAAGAGTTATCAGATCAGAAAAAAAAGACATATGAATCGTAATCACAATTTAAATCAAATACTACTAAATGAAAAGAAGAAAGAAAATAAAGTAAAAATGAAAACTGTAGCGGAGAGGGAAAATATCAAAAATAAAAGGAAAGACAAAGCAAACCCACCAATTCCGAGGCTTGGGTTTAGATTAGCACGACGAAACTACCAGAGTTTTAATAGAGAAAGCGGGTTAATGAAAATCTGTGTGTTAATAAGGAAAGAGAGAAAAGAATGGTGGTGGTTTTTGTAACAGGACAACAGGACAGGACTGGACTTGGTTTGGACTAGATTGTTTTGTTTTGAAGAGTAGTAGTAGTAAATTTTTTCTTTTTTCTTTTTCTTTTTTTTCAAGAAAAGGAACAAAAAAAGACACGTGGTTGTGTGGTAGATGAAGTGTTGCTTTAGGTTGAGATTCTTTTATTCAAAACGGTGCGAATATTGATGTCTTATGTGTACATGTTAACAATAATCGAAAGAGATTATATATAAGCAAGCAATTAGCGGCTGCTTTCAAGTTAATCTAAGATGGGTTTTTTTTTAATGATTTATAGCTTTAGCTCCTGGGACAAAGGAAAAAAAACACGTGACGCGGAAACTGTGTCTGTGACAATACATAATAATAAAACATAAGCCAAGACTTAAGACTTAAGAGCAATGAATATGAAATGAAGCATGCGGTCGCTTGCTTCGTGGGTCTAAAGTAGTTCTATAGCATAGTAATTAAGAAGGAAGGGGCGGTCGGATTGGGAGGCAGGAAAGGAAAGTAGCCAACAGATACAGAGTTAAAGAAAAGGTTAGGTAAGGGTGAAAAAGAGCTCGTTTTTTCTGTGTGCCCACTGGCCATTGCACTGCCCACAACAACGTCCCTACCATTTTTGTCCTCTGTGGGCGGGGCACCTTCCCCCAATGCTAACATTCTTTCTCCTCTCCTTTGACCCAATTTCAATTTTATTTTTTTATTTTTATAAAATTCTTCAAACAACAATTTTTTCTATTTACAGGATTTTAATTCGAGACTTTACTTAAAATGAACAAATAATTATGGAACCATTAATTGGTAATTCAAGTTTAAATTTACAATTTTCGTATCAATACTTCTTAAATTAAAGTTTCAAATTCGAATAAGAGGGATAGAGTAAATAAACATCTGTAAAATTTATCTTTATATATAATCCAGGGTGACTCAACTCAATTGCATATATAGTATATGAATAAATGTGTAAATGTAATTTTGTGGTAAACAACTACAATAACATACTAGTATTTTTATTTTCTCATCTTCAATAATTCAAAGACTGATGAAATGTAACTTACAAATAGTAATAATTTATTATTTAATTTGTAAAAGTACACAATAAAGCAAATAAATAAATGTAGCTCTCCTAAATCTTATGTGGCACCTCCAATAGGCTTTAATAAGAATATAATTTAAAAGTATATACTAAATTCCTAACTTACCAAAAGGCAAAAGCTTACATTCGACTTCCATATATCTTCTCGTACACCAAAAAGAACTTTTATATCCTCTCTAAGCTAATAATCTAGTATTAAAATTATGGTCCCAAACCGAGAAGCCACAGCCTAAGTCCATTTAAGA
Source organism: Corchorus olitorius (assembly GCA_001974825.2). Taxonomy (NCBI): domain Eukaryota; kingdom Viridiplantae; phylum Streptophyta; class Magnoliopsida; order Malvales; family Malvaceae; genus Corchorus; species Corchorus olitorius. Next base: position 7,593 of record AWUE01021418.1, read on the forward strand.
TTACTTTTGTCTCTATATCACTATGAATGATCATTCATCCTTTTGTTCTATCAATCGATAGAATCTGCGTATTAGTTAAATAAATTTTAACCATGCATGTAATCCTCAAATTCCCACTTACCCTTTACTCAAGAAAAGCTAAGAATGTTGAGTGGGTGTACAAGTAAGAAGGGCTAAATGAAAACATGTGTCGCTGTTATAACTTGTAGTAACTTGTAGTAATTTGGAAGGAGCAACCTTTGAAATGAATGAAAAATACATTTGCAAATAGAGATGGGCTTTTCAGAGACGTGGAAAGACCATTGCCTTCCCATGCCTTCTAGCAGCTACTCTATATATCTACTTCCCCACAAAATATTTCTATTTTCTTTTTTTTCCTCTTCCCCACAAAATTCCAAGAATATGCTAATCACATCATCAATGCTCGTGTTATAGCTCATGCTATTTATCCTTCCATCCGATGAGTCCAAATTACAAGCACATGAATTAAATTATTTATTCAACATAAAGGAATTACAATCACAAGATTTAAACCAAATCCCACCGTAATCATATCCTAATTTTTACTAATGTTTACTCTGTATATTAAAATTTTACAAAATTTATGGCTAAAGATAATCATATCCTTTTCAGGTCATTTATTGGGTGGGAATTTTAAAATGAATATAGTATTTGATTGTATTAGAGTCATAACTCATAACACGTCAAGGGACCTGAATTCTTAAGATCATCACTGAATTACGGTAAACCAGAGTAAATTTTAAGTCAAGCTTCCAAGTTCCTATTAGGCCTATTACAATTCCAACTTTTGAAATGGGAGATCCATGAATCACACACTGATTTGAAATTCCAATATGTTGTGCTCTGAAAATCTCATCCATGTGATTTCCAATTTCTAGAATTTTTGTACTGACTGCTAAAGACCATGACCCAATTTGCTGCAGAAGACACTAGACACCCAAATCATGCCCAGATTTCATGCTCTTGAAACATAACTGAAATGTAATTTATACAGGTCGATCTATTTCAACACCAAGAACTCAAGTTCATACAAATCTTTCTTCTAAATCAACTAAGGTTTTCACATAACTGCTAAAGCCAGAAACGGTACACTTTTTTGTTAGCCGACACAACGATATTTTACTTCTCACAAAATGACAACTGCTGCTGTGTTAATAGCAGAACCTTACAAACAGTTCTCCAGACTCTCATACCCGCCTTGGTGGCACATACTGCACGTGGACTTCCTCACATATATGCTGCATGAAGGAAAACAAGTTTAAATGCCGGAAATGCACATACATATACCGCAGGAGAAAATGACTTGAAACTTTAGACAAGTTGCTTTTTCGTTGCAAATAGAGAATGTGGCAAGAGGATGTAGATATACTCTTCAGTTAAATATGTTGCTTTCTAGTGAAAAAAAAAAAAAAACAGTAATAGCCAGGGAGTTTCTTCTTGGTTTTATCATGGATACCAGAAAATGAATAGCTGGTAGGCTGAAACCTAGCCAACATCAAGATTTTCATTTACTCAATGGAAGCACCACAACCATCATGTTGAAAATAACAATAAGATTGAGACGAGCAAAGGTTTTAAATAAATCTAAGAATGCCCCTGTGGATAAAATGTGAGCTATGGAGAGAACAAACTGCATACTATTATATTATACTACTTAATAATAGTAAAGATATTTGAATAGAGCATACAATCGACATGCCCATATTGTGTTCCATTGTAATCACTCTTAAGATTTGCTCCGGAAAAGGTAAGCAGATATCCCTAAGAAATAAAACCAATTATGGAATTAAAACCAATTATGGAATTGCACTCAGGATGAGAAATCAAACCTGCAAGTCCTCTGGAAGTGCCTCTGAAACTGCAAGAGTGTAGCAACCAGGGACAAATCTTCCTGAAAAGGATTGAAAGAAGTATAATAGAACCAAACAGGCAAAAACTATAATATAAGAGGTATAACAACAAAAGATTGAGACAGCAGTTGAATAATATACAAGTAAATAAGATTAGATGATGGATGGAATGATGGTTTTTGTTACATTAAATCCCATCCATCATCTAATCTCATCCAATCCTCCCCACCCCCCAACCTTACTATGACAAACTATCATTGAATCGTCACAACTCCGGCGCCTTAACAAGCATTACTAGGGAGTTTCATTAATTCAAGAATCATCCTAGACAGTAGACTTCAAAATCAAGGTTTTATGCAATTTTAAATGACGAAAAGAAAAACAAGAGGAAATCAAGCTCACACAATAAAAGCATCACAAGTTCACAACAGATTTGTATAATCATACTAGCCTCCATTCTGCATTGGAAGAAAGCTTTAAACTTTGAAACAATCACTAGAACAATTCTCCAATTACAACAAAAAAGGAACAAGAAACAGAAACTTTGAAAAGATATAAGCAGAAAAATCAGTTTTGAACATACCAATTCGCAGCCAACGAGCAGCCCAACTTCTAGAAGGGTCCATAACAGAGATTATACTAAAAAAACAATAGCAAAAAGGAAATTTAAAAAAATGCTCAAAGAGATAAGATTTGAATGCTATATCTGATATAAAGTTCTTTTTTTCATTTAAAACAAAATAAAAAAAGAGAGGAAGGTAAAAAGGAAAGATACCCGTTGAAGTTAGGAGTAGTGCATTCCGCGACGCGGTCGCTTTCTTCTTCCAATTTAAAGAATGGGCAGTTTTCACATCCAGATTCTCTAAACTGTACAATTTTAAAATCCATAAATCAGAAGTCGTCAAATCTGAAAGCGAAAAAAAAACCCCTAATTCAGAAACAGGAAAAACTACCTGATCAAAGGTTTTGACGAGACGGCAACGAAGGCAAGCCCTAAGCTCGTGTCCGAAGCTCGTCGGAATCTGTGCGGGTTGGCTTCCCATCTCTCTTCCGCTTTCCTTTCTAATGACTTCGCTGCTTCTCAGGAGACTGGAGAGTTAATATTTGTCGGAATCCCTTGTCAGAATTTTTCTTTTCGTTTCAAGACTCAACGAACAATGCAAGGGCCTGGAGCTAATGGTTCTGACTTTTCTGGGCTTTTAAGATGGGCTGGGATCCAATAAACGGGCCCAATCTCTATAATAATAATAATACAACATTTTCAACAAATTAAAACTCTATAATCAATGTCTTGTTTTGATTAATCATGTTTATCTTCAGGAGGAATCTGAAGTGGTCACCATCAATGGTTACCGTGATGTTCCACAAAACGATGAGCAAAGCCTGTTGAAAGCTCTGGCTCACCAACCTCTGAGTGTTGCCATTGAGGCTTCCGACAGAGATTTCCAATTCTACAGTGGGGTCAGTTCTTTCTTACTTCTTAAGCCTTTTTTACATACAATCTGTAATCATTGCTTAATGTCTTGTCATGTTGGATGATTATAATGTTTGGGGTGTTTTGGTGGGTTTGATATATTACAGGGTGTGTTCAATGGGAAATGTGGAACAGAACTCGACCATGGAGTTGCAGCTGTTGGGTATGGAACATCCAAGGGAGCAGATTACATCATCGTCAAGAATTCCTGGGGACCAAAATGGGGAGAAAAAGGATTCATTAGGATGAAGAGAAACACAGGGAAACCTGAAGGCATTTGCGGTATTAACAAAATGGCTTCCTATCCAACCAAGAAGTGAAGATGAACACTTGAAGGCCTTTGGTTTCGCTTGTCATGAAATCAACTTTTTAACACTTATTTTTCTTCGCTTCA
>AWUE01021419.1:0-33644 GCA_001974825.2 Corchorus olitorius
AAAATATATACTAATAAGTTAAAGAAATAACTTTGGAAATATGGATAAAGGAAAAAAAAACAGTGGAAGTAAACATGTGGGTTTCACGACACCCATGTGAAAATAAGGTACTGCACGTACCTTTACTTCTTTGTTCTTTAATTCAATTTTTCGTCTAACAAACAATAGTGATTTGCAAACTAATTCAACAAGCACGATTAAGAGAAAAAACAAAAGAACTCTCTGGAAATTTGATTTCGATGAAAATAGAGTAGCGGCACAAAGAATTCTAACGTTTGTACGTGTATGTCTTTCTCCGTCTCTGTCTGTCTGTTTGTGTTTGTCTCCAGCCTAGGGTTGGGAAAAAGGGAGCCTTTATATAGGCCTAAATTCTTTGGGAGCAAGTCATGGTAGGAAACTACCAGGAAATTTCCCATACAGACTTATTTTACATGTGCTATAAATAATTATTGACCCATTTAACTGGCCCAAATAAAATACTAAAGCCCAAACTCAACCTAATAAAATTATCCCAAACCTAACCAGGCCACATCATTGGGTTTAAGACAAAACTAAACTTTGACTTAGCCTACATTAAATTTCGGTGTCTACAATGCGTGGGAAGGGTCTTGTGTTAATTTCAAGTATATCGTTGCTTACTGATCAGATAAACTAAAATATACCAGTTCATGCATCATCTCTGCATTCATTTTCTTCCTTTTAAGTTTAAATACAATTGAGAAAATACAAAAAAGATTGTTCTTTTTCTTCAAAAACAGTTTCAAAAGTTGATTTTTCTTTAGACACCCATTTTTGTTTTGTATCCTTTAGTTTAAATCAATTTACTTCTTGTGGGGCATTTTGGTCATTTGCACGTCCGGGGTATTTTGGTCATTTCAAGTACACTTTTAATTTAGACTAGCTAATCAAGCTCTTAGTCATCTAGGTTGCGTCTGAAAAAAATCCAAAATCTTAGGATGAGCACCGTTGGCATTTTTTTACGTATTTTAGGGCTTAGCTTCATTTAGTATTGCTGCCTTTTAGTTTTTTTAATTTAGTCAATTTTGTTTCTTAATTTACATAGGAAGCATTATGGTCACCTACTAGTGTAGTTTATTTAGCAATCCTCCATCTATTTAGCATTAGTTGTCATTTGTAAGAAAAAGCAAAAAAATGCTCTTTATTAGTTGCACTTAGCATATTAGCATAGTCCATTTTTGGAGGTTGCATTTGCATATTCCATGTTTGTTTTCAATTAGTAGTTTGGTTAATCCATATGCATTCTATTTTTGGGTTTTAGCATTACATATATATATATATATGTTGCATTCAAAAAGTACAATAAAATTGAAAAATTGAAAATCACAAAAAAAGAAATTTCATTATTACTTTGGTTCATACATTATAAGAAATTTAGGAATTGGTGCATTCCTTGTTACAAGAAGTAAAAAATATTGCTACATGATCTTAGCCTAGTTGAGTTGTTTGCTTGCCTCGGTTTCAATCCTTACTTTCCAGAGATGATGGCCTTGAAAAGAAGAGTTCACAACCTGCAAAATCAAGCACAAAGGAAAAAAAAAAGAAATGTTCCCCATGCTCCGAAAGCATGTACATTATGGATTATTGTACATACCAAAGGAGCAAGAAAAAACAGAATAATGTGCCTGGGGAAAAAAGAATTTGTTGTTGCTACATGAGTGCAAGGGATGAGATTTATTCTCACCCTCGAAATGTCAATGAAGCTAGAGGAAACAAGAGCAACAGGTCAGTACTTAGTATCAAAGATGACATAAAAAGAGAAACAAGAAAATGAACAGCAAGATACAAGACACTGATCAACAAAATGGACTCAAGATAGCAAACAGTAGGATACAAGAAGCAACAAAAAGCTTGGCAAAAATGTTTAAAGGAGAGTCATTGATAAGCATTGGAATCAGTTTGCACATTGCAAAAAGTCAGTGTGACAGGACCAAAAGCAACAGGACCTCAAACATGCACAAGAAGCAACCAAACAGAATCCAAAAAAGAGAGAGGGATTTCAGTATATGGCACTCATCTTGTTTTGAGACATTAAGCAAAAAAGCAAGTATAATTAAACTCAACAAGCCTAGGATCCCAGCAGACACATTGTCTCACAAGACTATAACAAAGTAGTTCAGCAACCACTTGATCATTAGATTTAGCAAAGGAAGAAGTAGAAAGCAGGAGAGATCGCATAAAAACAGCTCAAGGCAAGATCAAACCAAAGTAGAATGTGTACAAAACAGGAACACACAAAAACAGAGCCTATTTTTCAAAAGCAATTCGAGGCCAGTTCAATGACAGAACCAAGTAAATGCAATGCAATCCATAAGGAGTCAAGCAAGTTCAATGAAGCATAACATAGAAAAGAGAACATCATTGAGCAAAAAGGTCATAAACAAAACAGGGACATTTAATCAAGGGGGCATGATGGCTAACAGGTTGGTCTCAACATTCAAGTAGCAAATTTCTTCCCAACAGTAACACATCAGGTAAGTTGGCACATTTCATGTAGTCAAGAGGCAGTTCATGAAACCAATATGGGATCAAGGTAGACAATGCAACAAGAACATGGCCACAGTTATAATCATACATTCCAAAAAACAAAACAGGGCATTCATCACAGCAGCGAGGTTTAATTACAGCAAGCAGAAACAGAGGTAGGAGAAGGAAATTTACCTCGTGGTTAGGTCTCCATTGGTCCTGAAAACTGGCCTTGAAGCTTCAATGATCCACGTCAGCACTAAAAGACAAGGAAAATTCATCAAGGAAGTTGGGAAAACAAGTCAAACAAAATCAAAAGAGAGAAAATTTGTACCTGAGGAAATTCCCATGCCAGGTCACTAACCATGCCACTTCAGTAATTAAACAGTGTCTCTATCCAACAGATTCTGCAAAAAGACAAATTAGCAAAACAGAATCGGTTTTTGGCCTTGGCAAAATGGAAATTTTTTTTTTTAGGAAAATCTTACCTGACAACTCATCAAGAGCTGTGCTCTTATCTTCAAAGCTCTAGGGTATTGAGATACCCTATATATACATCATTTTTCACAGTGGAGAGTATAGATTTTTGGAGAGAAAAATTGGTGAAAATTAGGGTTCTTGGAAATCTTCAACGATTTAAAAAAAAGGGAGAAGAACAAGAGATAAATAGGGAGCCTGGTAGTGATTAAAATCGAGACTGATCATCAAAGATTGGCTCGAAAAATCACTTTGCTCTCATTCCTCTGTCCCTTCAAATTTTTTTCGAAAAATTTTGCTTTTCCAATAGGGGTTTGGTGATTTGAGCTTGAGGAACTCAAAATTAAGCATTTTTTTTGTAAAATGATGTTTAAGGGGCGGGTTTGATCGAGTTGCAGAAGGGGAAGGGTAGATCTAGGGTTTACAAGGTAAGGGGTGAAGCGAGGAAGAAGAAGAGAAGAGAAAGATTTGCTTTTTATTGGTATACTTGCCCAAAACGACGCCGTTTAGGGTGAGTCACTTGCAACTTTTTTCAATTTCACTCCTTTTACTTTTGATTGATGCAATATGAGAGCTTTTGTGTTAAATCTTGCTATTTGATGCTTATTTGCTTTATGTCTCTAGTTCCTTACAAAATAATCCCCACAATTTCCTAACTAAGTAGATAGGGCAAGTAGGGGTCGAATCCCGCAGAGAAGGGGAATAGACTTATCAAAAGATAAATCCTCTCTAAGAATCACTCAAAAGCAGGGGATTAAATAGAACAATTGTAAAGAAAACAATTAAACTAAAAATAAAGCAAAAAAAATTAAATCTAAACTATGTCAATTAAGAAAGAAAACAATAATAAGAAAACATACTTCCTCTCCAATGGTAGAAATCAATCAATTTAACTACGGATCCTTGATTTAAAAGATGAATTTAATAATCTCTCAATTCAACAATTGGTCTAGAGAAATCTCTAACATGCATATTAGATAAAATTACTTATTACCAGCTTAAATTATCCCTTTTATTCAAAACAACTAACCATTGTATTACCAATCTATTAGTATGTCAAGAACAAAGCATTAAGATCAAACAAGGTTTACTTCTCCCATTGGACACTTATTACCAGCCATCCAATTTGTTACCAACCAATCAAACCAGTTATTACCACTCAATTTGATTTAACAAAGATCAATCATATTATATCAATAGTGGCCATCTAAATCAATAACAATCATGATCATAAAATAAAGCAGGGATTAGCAAACATGTCATCAAGAACAAATATCAAATTATAAGCACACAAATCTCACCATAATTAATTGATTGAAATCACGAAAGGATAAGAAGTATTAAGAATTTAGCTACTCATGGATTTTCCCAAATCCATGAGAGGCTTAAGAAAACTTACAAGACTTGAAGATGAAATCTCCTCTTGAATAACCTAGGGTTGCCGCCCCTCTCTATGCAAAGAGAGGGTGGCGGCACCCTAGCCCTAAAACTAGAAGAAAAACTAGAACTATAAGAGAAAATTATGTGTGTGTAGGTATGTGATTTGTGTTACAGGGGGTGGATATTTATAGTGGAAATAACCCTAGGAAATCCAATTCTAAGTAGGAAAGAAGTCTAGGACGGTTTAGAGGCTAACTTAGACTCCGCGTTAGCTTAAAAGTCTTCCTAGAACCAAAATCCTAGTCAAAATAGGATCCTGAAAAATCCTGAATTCGTGCAGGAACTTCAACGGTGATTTTGGGCTTGAAGGTGGCAATACTGGGTCTTGGACTTCAAAGTACAGTTGTAGATCTCCGAGTTTTTAGTTCCAATTGTGGGCTTATATGGGCTGAGTATTATCCCATATTAAATATCCAAAATTCCTTAGCTTCCGGGCTTATTCATGGCTTGTCTTCAATCCTTCGCAATTTAAGCTCCAATCTTCAATTCTTTCCTCTTGAGATAATTCTTCAATAGTCTTCAAATTATCTTCAATATGTCTTCAAACACGAATTTCAAATCTCCAAATCCATACTCAAAATTGCTTCTTCCATATTTGAGTAAAAAGTCATCAATTTTGCTCAAAAAAGAGTGAAAAACAATAAGTTTCCACTTTTCTTGTCTTCAAGACCTAAAAACACAAATACTTATAAAATAGGGTTAAATTCCACATTAAAATAGTAAAAAGTATAGGAAAATGATCATAAAAATAGGGTTAATTTTAGCTCGATCAATTAAGAGTTTGCGTGCTTCCTGAACTTTGCTAATGGTTTTCTTAGTGTGCAGAAAAGGTCCCCAGTGTGCCCAGTCCGGCCCATAAGTTTTTATTTCTCTTTAGTTATTGTCAATTTGTTAATTGGTCCAATCGGGTCTTGGTTTGTAATATTTAGTAATTTAGAGAAGTGATAAAGTAGAACTTAGTTGCAGGCATATCATACTTGCCACATATTGTATTTGTTTGCATATCATACCACCTTAATTCAGTTAATGACCATAACCCTTTCGAAGAAGGGGCATTCTGTGAGTGGTCGAGTTTTCGGGGCCACTGAATGTCTCCGAGGATGAGACGGCTCTTCTCGGGATGCGTTGGGGCTTCGAGCATATATCCCGGGAAGTGCTTTCAAAAACCCGGGTTACACGAGTTAACTTTAATAATTGGACTTTGCATTCATCATTTGCATACATGCATTGATATAGAGATAGAAAAAGATCAAAATCCAAAAAAAGTGAAAAATCAAAAAATAAAAAGAGGCAATAAAAGGTGTTTTCAAAAAAAGGTTTTTCTCAAATCATGTTTTCTTATTCGATTTTCAAAATTAAGAATTGGGTAACTCAAGAGTTTTCAAGGTAAGCATTTTCAAAAAAAGAAAAATGGTTTTAATTAAGTAATCCAAAAGAAGATTTTGGAAATTAATAAAATTGGTCAAGTTTTTTGGAAAAATCAAAAATGGTAAAAAGATTTTGTCACAGCATTTTCAAAATTTCTTCCCGGTGCGGAAGATTCAACAAGAGAACAAACAGTGAAAGAGAATCGAGACAAAATTGATCGACGGTGTTCGGTCATATTCTTCGAATTCTCGACATTCGTTTTAAAGGTGCTTTTATTTTCTTTCATAACCCTTTTAATAATAATCAAAGATTAGGATTAAAAGCAACCATATTTCCTTTTGACCCACTAGATTTAATTAGACTAGAGGTACCGTCATTTGACGGGCGACTCGGGGGTGCTATTCCTTCCCCGAGCGTAATCGACTCTCGAACCTAGATTTAGGTTGCAAGACTGGACCTTAGGTTTAGTGGGTCCATTGCCGAGTTTTGGACTTTACTTAGCTTAGGTGGCCTTTAGGAGACTAATCACACCTCAAAAAAGATTAGTGGCGACTCCTCCTTTCCAACGTCGTTTCGGCAGGGTTCCCGAACCCGAACGTTTCGACAGCTCCCTTACTCAGTTTCAAAAGAATCAAATTGGTAATCAAGAGCTTTTAAGATTTAAACAGAAGTTTTCAAATTCAAACCAGACTCAGTTTATCAATAAAAGATGGAAAAGGTTTTTTTCCAAAATAATAAGAAAAGAGGATTTTCATACCATTTTTAAGGAGACTAAAATGGAGGTTCTTAAAGCAAAGTAAAAGACTTTAAGAACAAAAATAAAAGGTTTTGACACAGCATTTTCAAAATTTCTTCCCAGTGCGGAAGATTCAACAAGAGAACAAACAGTGAAAGAGAATCAAAACAGAATTGATCGACGGTCGTTCGGTCATATTCTTCGAATTCTCGACATTTGTTTAGAAAAATGATGATTTTATTTTCTTTTATAACCCTTTTCTTCTAATAATCAAGATTTATAGCAACCGTTTAGTATTAAGTCCATTAGGTTTAGTTTAGACTAGAGGTACTGTCGTTTGACGGGCGTCACGGGGATGCTAAACCTTCCTCGAGCGTAACCGATTCCCGAGCCCATAGAATCTCTAGGTAAGCAGACATTATTAGGTTTAGTGTAACCCTAGCCAAGCATCGGGTCACATTAGGTCTAATAACACGAATAGGTGGCTAATCACACCTTAGAAAAAAGATTAGTGGCGACTCCTTTTCCAAGTCGTTTCGGCAGGGTTCCCCGGACCCGAACGTTCCGACAAGTGGTGACGATGATAGCACAAGTCAACTGCCTCATGAAGATGACGAACACTCGGGGGCCAATGAAGATGGCGCCAAAGCCATTGAGGAAGATGAGGTCACTATTGACTGCACCAGCGGTAAAGATGACTACACCGAACATGATGAAGACGAAGTGGTAAATGAGGAAGTTATGCTCGGGGAGCAACTTTCTAACCACCCTGACTTTAAGGAAGTTGATGACTCCATAGAAATCACCAGCTCCAAGGGGATTGAAGACTCTCTTGAAATCAAAGAATACAAGGACGACTTGGAGTTTGATAACTCTTCAGAACCTGATGAAAGTCTTCAGGAAGAAAATGAAGCTGACCAAGTATGCACTGTTTGCGCAAAAGACACAACAAGTGTGGATGAGGTGCTCAGACGACTTGATGCTTTGTTAGCCAGGATAAAATCCGGTCCGAAAATCACGAAGGAAAGTCAGGATAGAGAAACTTTGGAAGTAGTCAGGAGATGGAAAGCAACACCCAGGGGGCAAGAGATATGGTGCTAAGGACATTGTGTTCACCAAGTTTATACAAAGCTTAGTGGACAAAGCCGCCCCAATAGCAAATGCGGCCTATATAAAAAAAAATTAGCAAGAAATAGTTAATTTGAAGTACTACAAGTTGGTGAAATTAATTTTACCTCCTTAAAATTATTTCATAATTTTTGTTTTGGCTAAAATATTAAATTATGGCTGTCAAAATTAATTATGTGAATATTTTAAGAAATTAAAATTAATTTATTGTCCTAAATAACCAAATAAGCCGAAAATTACAAAACCCTAACCCTAGTGACATAATTGCAAGCCGCCAAAATTGCAATTTTTGCAATTTGAGACCGCGACATCTAGGGTTTGGATCCTCATCAAATTAGGTTTGGTTCCTAAGTAATTTAACCTAATTATGGGAGGAAAACACCTAATCCTAATCGGTTTTGGCTAGACTAAACATCTAGGCCGAAATTAAACTTGAATTTTTGCCCAATTAAGGCCCAATTTTTCCAATTAGGGTTCATCACTTAGCTTGATCAAACCTAACCCTAATTTTCATCAAATTAACATGATTTCATGCCATATGATTCATATTATATGCAGCAACATATTGATTGAAAGATCTATGGCAAAAATTTAATCCTATGCCGAAAATTACATAATTTTTTCTAGGGTTTTTTGCCAATTTCTTCACTAAATTAATTTGGTTTCTAAATCAAATTAATCCTCTAAATTCCAGCAGCTATAACACCACATAATCATCATCAAAGTCGACATCTACATGATCCTTTCCAATGATTTTGGAAGCCTCAAAGAAAAGGGAGCTGCAACTTGAATTGCTTGGCATGGAGGAGGATTTTGCTTGATGATTTTTGTTGAAATCTTGATTCTTGGAAGCCATTGAAACTTGAAAACTTGATGCAATTTTCGGCTAAGTATGGTACCAAGGAGGGAGGTCGACGATGCTAAGGAAAGATAAAAGGAGGAATTTCGGCTAAGACCAATTTCCTTATATACAAGCTCAAATCATTTCCTTTTAGGTCAATGACTTAAGCTTGGGGGGCATTGTTTATATCTCAATTTACAATTGAGGGTGAATTGGTCTTAACATAATTTATATCGAGATGAGTGGTCAAGATTTGATTACAAATCCTGAAGAAACTTAGTTTCTGCACCACCCCAGTTCTAATAAAATTAGGAATTTATTGTAATTAATTAATTAAGGCCGAAATTATTAAATAAATAATAATAATTTTCGAAATTATTATTATTATTATCCATATATGCCGCCCTATATCAAGGGAGGAGGCAGTTTCCTTCAATGCTGCTGTCAACTAGGGAGGCAAGTAGTAAAAAGGGAAGTTATATGCCATCTAACCATGAGATGGAAAATATTTCATGAACTCATATAAATAAGGCCCAAAGTCGTTTCCCATGTAGAGGAGAGGCCGCGCTCTTCCCTCAGGAGAGTTATTTTCCTCTTCCTGCAGGAAGGAGACAGAGAGCTAAAGTTTGTCAGCAAGAGAAACACCTATCTACATGACAGAGGCATGATATTTTCAGCCTCACACCTCCTCAACATAATCGACCTAACATAGTAAAGAAATCGCCTAGCCCTTTCCCTCTCCCCGGCAGGCAAAACTACAACTTTTGCATTTTGTTCAATTAAAGACAAAATGGTAAAATTGATTAATTGAGGGGGCTAAAGGCTGCGATTTCTACCAAGGAGCATACCATGATGATCCTTGAGTCATGTAGATCATCTTGGTAAAATTTCACCTTATTCTGACATCGGTGTAACAACTTATGCACGATTTTCAGTTAAGGACAATTTGGGGAGTGAAACCAAGTTCACCATGAATGAGAGCTCGAATTCACTTGGAATTTTTTCCATAGTCTTATGGAGATAATCTAAGCCTACTGGTGAAATTTTGGCTTATTCCGACTTCGTTTGCAACTTTTGCATTCTTTTCAGCTAAGGACTAGTGGCTTTGTCACCCTGGTTTAAGCCATTTTCTTAACTAAGTGTTATTTTCATGATTTGATGAGCTAAATATGACTAAGTATGGAGAATTTCGTGGCCTTAATGTTCAGAGTCTAAGTCTTGATGTCAGAAGGCCACTACTTAGTCAAACTAGTTGATTTCAGCACAAAGGAAGCAACGAAGGCAAACTGAAGCGGATAGGAAGAAGGAAGAATTATCCATCAACCATCTAGGAGGAAGATTTCCATCTCCCATTTAGAAGGATGACGCCTTGACATCCTCTCTTCTCTCTACCCAGTTGTTGGAAGCAATCAGAAGAAGGAGGAAGCTTCACTGCACCTTCCTAGGAGCTGTCATCTACCATGGAGGAGGAATTCGCCTTCTTCAGCTAGTTAGGCCCATTAAATGCAAGGCCCATGCCGTCCCCTATATAAAGGGATCAACTCCAGAGCTTCAAACACAGATTCACAGATATCACTCATCTCAAAAACCAGCTGCTGAAGTTACAAACTTGCTCCGCGCAAAAAACCAAGCTCTGTGCTTATTTTCTCTCAGGCTCTGCGCCTTTTCCCCTTGTTCATCACGAGTTCTTACTCGTTTTTCATATCTTTCTTGTTTAGATCCTATCTCAGGACACCCAAACACTCTTTTAGTGTTTTTCCCTTGTTTCAATCTTGTCTCCGGACATAAAAACACTGTACACGTGTTTCCCTCTCATCAATAACAATCAAATTGTTATTTTCTTTCAATATCAATCAAGAACAGATCTTGCAGATCTAATCCAGTTAGAAAGAGATCTTGAAGGCCCCAGTTAAGGAAAACATGATGTTAGTGGATCCAATGATTTAAATGCTCCGGTGTGACTTTGATCCAGTCCCCACAAATCGTTCTGATCTTTCAATCTGCTACTCCACGCACCAGATCCAGTTTTTACAACCTCTTTGTCAATTTCAGCAAATTGACTGGCACGCCCCTATGCTGTCATAAAGAATTCTCCGCAAAAACTCTAGTAATAAATTTTTGACGCAACATTACTATAGTTGAGTGCGCATGCCCCCCTTTGTTTGCGTGTTATAGTCTTTATGTTTTATATATTTTGTTTAAAAAATTTTATTTCTTTGTGGTGCCAATATATGCTGAGTAGAATCAAAGACAACATACAAGGATGTTATGTACCATGATCCAGCTCTATGTCATATAGCAAACCAGTTGAGCCGAGAAAGGTAGATAATCGATGATGCTTGTACTGGCCTAGAATTTTAAGCTTTTGTAATTTGCAAGTTTTATTAGATAAATAAATTAAATAGTCTTTAGCATTTGCAATTTAATGATGCAGATATATAAACATATAAAAGCTTGATGGTATAGATTGATGATAGTAGATTATGTCTGTGACATGTTATGTTTGCGAAATTTTCAGTTGAAAACATTTATTTTCTGTGTCTATGTTAAAAGTTTGTAGTCATTAATTTTGTTACTCTCTCAAGTGCAGACAACTAAAGTCAGTCAAGTTAGCTGCAAATTTATTAGTTCAATGACAATATCTCAAAGAAAAATAAATGATATTAAGGCTATGGTACTAAAATATGAACGAAAATCCTCTGCTCCAATTTTGGTGCTCCACTTGTGCCACATCCATCAAATAATGACACGTGTCCCTTTTCAGTTTTTAATGTTATTCCTTGTTTGCGTAATTAAATTAAATTTTATATTTTCATTCTAAAACCCTATGGGGAATGTATTAATTTAGAACTAACCTTTATATATAATTATTTATTGTTAATTTGGGACTAAACCTGGTGTTTATGTGGGTTTCTTATTTTATTTTCTTGTATAATATTATTTGTTAAAACTTAAAAACAAACAAGGTATAACACAAGGGACATGTGGCATGATTTGGTGAATGGGGCATGAAGTGGGGCACAAAACTTGGGGCATGGGATTTCCATCCCTAAACTATATATTTAAATTTTGCATTTATCAAATTTTGGTCCATTAGGTTTTGATTATCTCGATGCTAATACCTGTGGTGTTTTTTTTTTTTTTGCAGGTATTTATCAAGGTAGTCCCTCTTAACTATGTGATTCTTTCTTTTTGTATTACTTTAATAATTCTAATCCAACTAACTATTTTAAATATTGTTTCTATCGATGTACTCTCAAAGTTTTTGTTGGTTAATATAAAGTGAGAGAAACCCTTTTGTAGAATCTGCAATTGTTAGTTTTGAACTGGAAAAGAATGGAATGGAATGTAAGTTCTCCTTAAAGTTGAGCAAGATTATGTTTGTGCAAGGAGATGGCCTAATGACTGAATTTGCTTAAATCATTGTTGATGGCTTACGTGATATATAGAGAGAGTATGGATGTGTATTAGAGATAGATTTTGTAAAGAAAATTTTGTACATTAGTCTTAGCTGCATCTTAGAAATTTTTAATACATTTTGATAGTTTTAGTATAAAACTTATCTCATTCAGTGTAATCTTTTCTTCATGAATATTTAGCTTGCTTCTTGAATAATATTAATTTTTTTAATGTTGCCTCAATTTGTTGATATGTTCCGATATATACTTGCATGTAGATGGAATTGATCTAACAAAAAAGAAAGATAAAATAAAATCACTATCAAGGCTAAGTGGCATTTATGTTAACATTTTAAATCAAAATTTGGTTCACTATTTGGTTGTCATGTGAACATGTATTGTTGATGCAATTTACTATTTCATCACTGATTCTTAGAGCTACTAACAGAAGTTAATGACTTAATTTCATCCAATCTTTTGCAGGATAAGCACCAAGATGAGTTATGTGGTGAGTATACATGGAACATAGAAAGCTCTATTTACATCATGTTCTTTTAAAGTAATTCTAAATAATATCAGTAATTCCTTTAATCATCATAAGTGGATCGGCCCACGCTGGCGCGTCGGACGTTCAACAATCTATTTCTTTGAACATTTTTCTATTCGAATTAAATTGTTTCACAAGTGGATCGGCCCACGCTGGCGCGTCGGGCGTTCAACAATCTACTTCTTTGAACATTTTTCTATTCGAATTAAATTGTTTGATACATAGGAAATTTCGAAAGTACTATGATTTTAAATGTGTTGCATCTTTAAAAGGCTATACTATTAACATTGAGCATATGCCCTAAAGTTAGTAATAAATTAAAAATATTAGTTTGTACATGAACAGGTGCAATAGCTTCAATTTTGTTTCCTCCTCTAAAGTGTGTAGCACTTAAACAAAACTAAGTTTACTATCTTCTTCATAGGGGTGAGAATTAGGCGGTTTAAACCACCTGAACCGTCAAAAACCGACCGAGATAAGGCGGTTTGGTGGTTTAATCGATTTAGGCGGTTTAAACCGCCACCGGTTAAACATAATTGGTCAGTATTCGGTATAGGTTATGTAAACCGAAACAGACCGATTATGCTATTATATATAAAACATATTTATGATATATATAAAATATATTTAATTATTTTTGATATATATAAAATATGTAAAGTATATAAATTATATTTATAATATATATAAAATATATAAAACAAATTTTTTTAATAGTTTTATAATTTATATTACTAAAAGCCGCCAAATACCGCAAAAAACCGACCGAAACCGTCAAAAACCGACCGCCTCGGTTTCTTATATATACGGTCGTTTTCGGTATACAAATTTCCTCTTTCAAAACCGACTAAAACCGATTAAAATAAACCAAAACTGACAGAACCGACCGATTATCACCCCTACTTCTTCATATGGACAAAAAAGGCCTGAAGAGACGTTACAATTCTAGATAATTAAGGGGGATAGGATTTATTATAACATTTATGTGAAAAGAAAGGAGAATTACAAAAAAGGGCTCAAGGGCAAGAACTGGCTAGAAACTATCCTAGGGTCTTCTTAGTAATTTGACAAGTGAGAAAAGGGACAAAAAAAATTCAAATGGAGCCTCCTCATTGATCCTCAAAAGGGGTCTTTGGTAAATTTCCTGGATCTTTCAAATACTATTTAGTATATATATATATGTTTGTATAGGGGAGGAGGCTTTAAAAGAAGTTGAGGAAGGAGATATGCAGGCTATTCTTGGTGGCGTTAAGGGTTAAGGATTTAGCTTTTTTAATTTCTACTGTTAATGCACAACATTGTATTCCAAGTATTTTAATTTCACTTTAAAATATAAGAAAGTCAATTATGTCTACTCCAATATTTTTTAGGCTAAAAGTTCAAATAGGGGCCTGACTTTTAGGGAAAAGGTCATTTAAGGGCCTAACCTTTCGATAAGGTCAAATAAGTGCTCAACCTTTTCGATTTGGGTCAAATAGGGACAAAACGTTTAAGTTGACGGTACGTGCAAAACAGGATTGTTAAAGGCACGTGAAGTCTCCATATGTTGACACGTGGCAGAGGCAAATTTCCTCAGCCGTTTGACAACAAGTGAGAAAAAGCAAATTAAAAAGAAAATTAAAAGACATTAAAATTCTCTTTGACAGAATATTTTTGCGATTTCAACAGAGCCAAAAAAGCAAAGTCCTCATTTTCTCTAAAAATTCAATTCGATAAACCTGATGGGCTTAATTTCTACTTGAGAAAAATCGTGAAAAACCTTCTTTCCTTCGATTTCTGGTTTGGGAGCAATGGCAGAAACCGATCGTTTGGGCACCAGTAAGAGCAACCATTTTTTCCACTACAAATCCTTTTTCAGAAAATAGAGAATTGATTTGATTCATTAGGTTTGTAACTTTCGGAAGATTGGTTTCGACAATGGAGGGATCGGAAAGTTCTTGCACGAGGTAAAAAAAAAAGCTTCTTTTAATTTTTTTTTAATGTTATTATTCATTTAAACAAAACAAAATCTGATTTGTCTCTGTTTTGTTTTGACTTTGAAGGTGGAAAGGGATACGGAGAGAGCATAGGAGTATTACGGAAGAGCGATCCTAGCGAATCCTGGAGATGGAGAAGTTTTGTCTTTGTACGGAAAGTTAATCTGGGAAAAACACAGAGATGAGAGCCGAGCTAAATCTTACTTTGACAGGGCCGTTAATGCTTCTCCAGATGACTGGTAATTTTCTTTCGTTTTCCCACTTTCCTTGTTAACTTATTCAAACAAATGTGAAAAAGAAACTCATTTTTTGGTATAATTTGCAGCATGGTGCTGGGATCTTACGCAAATTTCATGTGGGAAGCAGAGGAAGATGAAGAAGAACAAGAAGAGGAAAAAGTTGGAGCTTCGCCAGCTTTGGTAGCAGCATTTTGATGTGATCTCTCGTAAACTATCAGCTATGGAAGATCTTCGTATGAATACATTTGTACGTATCATCATGGATTTTGAAAAGGATTTACATGACTGAAGAATATACACAAAAAGGCAGAGAATGAAGGAAAATGGTTTTGATTAACAAGGGAATCGAATAAATCATGTTACTCTAGGTCTCTTAGGCATGTTTTGTGTACTTACCTTGCCTTTCAAAAAAAAAAATTGATTCCTTTCTTTTGGTTGTTCACATTTTTCTGGGATTACATGGAGCAAATGATAATGGAGCAGATTTGTTCTTGGCTGTTCATATTTTCATTTTTTTTTCATGTTATTTTCCCATTTTCACTCTTTTAACATTTTTTTAATTCTTTTACTTAATAATTTGTCAAGAATTAAAAAAAATATAAAAATAAATGTTCTTTAACATGCCACGTCAGCGCGCCGTTTGGTTTAACGGCGCGTATTCCACACTCATCATGGCAAAACCTGTTTTGTCCCTATTTGAGCCAAATCGAAAAGGTTGAGCACTTATTTGACCTTATCAAAAGGTTAGGCCCTTAAATAACCTTTTCCCTAAAGGTTAGGCCCTTATTTGAACTTTTAGCCTATTTTTTATGGTCTGTTCGAATGACTTTTCAGTTCATTAAAAATGTTTTAATGAAGTTCCACCCCTCACTATTTCTATATATGCCATTTGACAATGTATATTCTACATGTTTTGAACTGAAAGCTTGTGAAAATGGTTGAAGGATTTTATTACATTTTTCTTTTTTAAGTGAGATAGTCAAATATGAAAAATCAAAGTCAGGCTAATAAATTGTTCCCAACTTATGATACCTTATCCTTTTTTTCGTTTTCTGAAATCTATAAACATACATCAAATCCCAGTGAATTTTGTGACTTTCATTTTTTTTCTTTCTTTCATATAGTTATTGTTGCTTCAGAGGGTTCTTTAGGGTTGTAATCTCTTTTGTACATCCTTTAGCTGCTTCAATCTTTGAGGATTTTCATACGAGAGATTGGTTTGAAGATTATACCAAGGAAAGTTCTCAAGGTTTCAACTGAGTTCAGTTTGATTTATTTTTTTTTCTTCATGTTTCATTCATGAATGTGAGGTTTGATTTCATTCATTATGTATCTTCTTTTTCTGTAAGTTGATCTTTGAATAATCTGAATTGGTGCAAAATTAGGACTCTTGCTAAAGTTTTGGCCTTAAGAATTGTGATTCTAGCATTAAGCAAATGGGGTCATTGAGAAGTTGGTATGATAGGCTCGGAATGAAATTGACATGTATTTGAAGATTGTTCCTCTTAACACTCTGGTGGGTAATGCTTGAGTCAGGGTATTCACTTATTAATATTCTCCATTAATTTATTTGTGTGATCCTCAAAAGTCTTTTGAAATGATATTTGGGTTTGAGATTAATCCTTGAAAACTGAAAATGGTGAGGTTTTGAAATGCATGTTGATTATTTCTATAGTTTTGAAGTTGTTTATGTAAATCTTAATGTTCAGAAGAGTTGATTCTCCTTATTGAGCTTGCTCATCTGTCTTTCTTTAGCTATCTTTCATTCCTTACTCCCTTATCTAACCATTGAAGGGTTGCTGATTTAGATTTGTATTTCTAATTGTTGACTCTTGGTGTAAATAATGGTAAAAATATGAGGACATGAAATACCATTTTGATCCTAGCATGCTATTATGGATTTTAAATTTGATTTTATTTTGCAGTGCATATTGTGACTAATCCAACTCTTTGTATCATCTTTCTTTGTGTCCATTTTCTTAGGAACTTGAAGATATTTAGAATGTCATATATACTGGGCTACAATGAAGTGTTGGTGACCATTATAGGAAGAGTAGCAAGAGTACTATTACATGAGCAAAAAAAATAATAATGAACCATTAACTATTATTGGTGACCATTCTTTGGTACTATCCACACTGTTGGGAGTTTAAGCTATTATTGTTTTGTAATATACGTGATGATTAACAGATGTGAATTTATTCTAGACATTTATCATTATTAATCTATTTTTAGTGAAAGATTCAAGTTATATTCTGATAGGAATATTCTACTTTCATTTTCAGTAATTAACTGATTTTGCATCAAAATTTTAATTGCATTAACCAATTGAAAATATATATATAGATATATTTAGATATATATAGATCCTTGCTCACCAATGATATGAAGAGCAATAATATATATAGATATATTTAGATATATATAGATCCTTGCTCACCAATGATATGAAAAATCCATTGAATAGTTGCGTAGGACAAAGGTACTAAAGATTGCCAAGTTAATCTCTTTTTGTTGCGCCAAAAATCTCTTTGAGAGTTCTTGTGAATAAAAACTAAATGATAGCGCATTTTGGCACATTCATGCGTGCCTCACTGTCTCCTCACGGGCTTGAAACAACTAAATTAGCTAGGAGATGGCTTCTGAACATTAAGATTTGGACTCTTAACATCTAAGCCATGAAATCCACCATACATAATCATATCAAGCTCATGAATTCATATAAATAACATTCAATTTCGAAAATGGCCAAAATCGGGGTGGAAAAGCCATTTGTCCTTAATTAAATAACTTGTAAAAGTAATGCTCGAAACATGAAATGGCTGAAATTCGACACTTAGCCATAAAATCATGTATAATTTGTATTGTAATTCATTTGGCACGAAATCCAAGCTCAAATCACCTTAAAACAGTATTTTGTCCGTAGTTGAAAACCGAGTTAAAGTTTTCCATCTGCACCGGATTGAGCTGAGATTTCACCAGAATGGTCAGTTGAACTCAAGGAACATCATAGTAAAATCCATGTAGGAATCCAACCACTCCTCCTTAGTCAATTTCATTAATTTCGATATTCACAATATGTAAAAGTTGACGTTCTGCACCCCGGGAGAGCACAACTGGCTGGTGATTCCTCCTGGGTGTCAAGGTGAAAATATACAAGAGATGCGAGCCTTAAAATCTCACGCCTCTCTTACAGAGATAAAGAAATTTTTCGTTGACAAATATTGACTCGCCAGCTCATTAAATACAAAAGACTGGGAGACGACTCCTGAAAACAGGGAGGCGCCTCCTGGGCTACAGGAGGCGGCTTGTACTTGTTAATTTCGGCGCATGAGACATCTGTTTATTTAATTATGAGGTGATGTGTCATCAAACTCCTTGTTTCTTAATTTCAGCTGCACTTGTTGCCAACTTCCTTTAAAGGAGTCGTCGTCTTATGAAATTTTCGCAACATCCTTTTTGAAGTGTGTCACATATTTAATAATAATAATTATTATAAAAATAATCATTATTTATTTAGTAATTTTCGGCATTAATTATGAAAATATAAGATTTTCCTAATTCAACTAGAACTAGGGGTATAGAAACGGAATATCATCAGGATTTGAGATTAAATCCTGACCAAACATCTCAATATAATATATGCAGAGACCAATTTACCCTCAATTGTAAACTGAGGTATCAACACTTTTACAAAGAAATTTTTAACTCACACGTGATAGCCAAGTGAAGCTTTAAGAATTAGTGTGAGATATTAGTCAACACAATGCAATAATTATCTAAGCGTCTAATCCTTGAAAGATCTATAAATTATATTGAAATAAACTTGTTTGGAACTCATCAAAGGGGACTGGATAGTCGAAATTCGACATATTTTCCGCGAGGGAAATCGGTGTGCAGATATGTTAGCTAATATGGCTCATGATGCCTTGCATGGTGTTACTGTTTTCGATAATCCCCCTCAACAGGTTCGAGGTTTGATGGAGGAAGACATGCTAGGACTTGACACGCTAAGATTCTAGTTTTTATTTTTACTTAACTGTTCTTATGTGTTTATAACTCAATTTACAATTGAGGGCAAATTGGTCTTATCATAATTATAATCAAGATGTGTGGTCAGAATTTAATCAAAAATCCTAAAGAAACTAGGTTTCTGCACCACCTAATTCAAATTGAATTAGGAAAGTCTTGTGAATTAATTGCAAGGGCTGAAATTAATTAATTATTAATTAAATAATAATTATTTTCTTGAATAATTATTATTAAAAATACCACATCTGCTGCCCCTACCTGGGTGAGTGGCAGAGAAGATCAATCGGAAGCAGTTTCCTTTGATATTGATGCCTGTTAGGGAGGCAAACATGTAAAAAAGGAAAATTGCTTTTTATCTGCCCATGAGATGAAAAATACCTCATGGACTCACATAGCAAGGCCCAAGTCGTCTCCCATACAGAGGAGAGGCCGCCCTTTGCCCTGCAGAGAGATATTTTTCTCTTCCTGCAGGAAAGAGGCAGAAGGCTAAAGTTTGTCAGCAAGAGAAACATCTGTGCACGTGAGAGAGGCATGAGATTTTCAACCTAACACCTCCTCCATATAGTCGACTAACCATAGTGGAGAAATCGCCTAGCCTTGTTCCCTCCCTGGGAGGCGAAATTGCAACTTGTATTTTGTTCAATTAAGGAGAAAACGGTAAAATTGATCAATTGAAGAGGCTACAGGCTGCGATTTCTACCAAGGAGCATACCATGATGATCCTTGAGCTATGTAGATCATCTTGGTAAAATTTCACCTTATTCTGACATCGGAATAAAAACTTATGCCCGGTTTCAGTTAAAGACATTTTTGGGAGTGAAACCAAATTCACCATGATAGAGAGCTCGAATTCACTTGGAATTTTTTCCATAGTCTTATGGAGATAATCTAAGCCTACTAGTGAAATTTTGGTTAATTCTGAGATCGTTTGCAACTTTTGCATTCTTTTCAATTAAGGACATATGGCTTTCTCACCCCGGTTTAAGCCATTTTCTTAATTAATTATTCTTTTTATGATTTGAAAAGCTAAATATGACTAAGTATGAGTAATTTCGTGGCCTGGATGATCAAAGTCCAATTCATGATGTCAACTGGCCACTGCTTGGTTAAATTAGCTGATTTCAGCACAAAAGAAGCAACGAAGGCTCGCTGCAATGTGATAGGAAGAAGGAAGAATTATCATCAACCACCTAGGAGACAGATCTCCATCTCCCATCCAAGCAGAGTGGCACCCTAGCATCTATTTTGCTCTCTCCCTAGTAGTTGGAAGCAATCCGAAGAAGAAAGAAGCTTCACTGCACCTTCTTAGAGGCTGTCAACTACCTAAGAGGAGGATTTTGCCTTTCTCAGCAAGGCAAGCCCATTAATGCCTAAGCCCATGCCGCCCCCTATATAAAGGGAGGTCATTCTCAGGTTTCAGGCAGATTCCACATCTCAAAACATCTCTCAGAGATTCCGCATCTCAAACATTTCTCCCGAGAAATCAAAAACCAGCTCCTGCAACTACAAACTTGCTCCGCGCAAAAAACCAAGCTCCATGCTTATTTCAACTCTGGCTCTGCGCCATTTTCAACCTGTTCATCACGAGTTCTTCACTTGTTCATCAACTTTTCCTTGTTTAGATCTTGTCTCAGGACAATCAAACACTCTTTTAGTGTTTTTCTCTTGTTTCAATCTTGTCTCCGGACATACAAACACTGTACACGTGTGCTTCATTCAGAAATAACAAATCAAATTGTTATTTTCTTTTCAATTTCAATTGCAATCAAAGCAGGTCTCCTAGATCTGATCCAAATAGAGAGAGGCCCAGTTACGAGAAGCAGTTTGCTACGGATCCAATGATTTAAATGCTCCGGTGTGACTTTGATCCAGTCCCCACAATCGCTCTGATCCTTTAATCTGCTGCTCCGCGCACCATATCCAGTTTTTACAACCTCTTTGTCAATTTCAGCAAATTGACTGGCACGCCCTTATGCTGTCATAAAGAATTCTCCGCGAAAACTCTAGCAAGAGATTTTTGGCGCAACATCTCTTTTTGGCACGCCCAGTGGGACAAGCACATCTGCTCTCCCTCTCTGGCACCCTCAACATTTTCTGTCTCTCTGCATAGCCGGCGATCCCCGGTTCTCCTTCTCCTAGTCTCTCAGCAAGGTGTCCGCCTCACTCAAAGGTCCATACCAAATCACTTCCCTTGACACTTGAAGCAAGACAAGACAACAGATCTTTCCTCCTCTCAACGTCTCAGGGTAAAATTTTCTTTACCTTTTCTTTTCCCCTGCCTTCTTTCTAAGTCCTACCAAGTGGCAAACATGCCACCTAAGGTTGATGAAGGTACATCTAGCCATGTTATGCAAACCAGAAGCAAAAACGTGGCTGATCCTTCACAATTACCTTTGGAGTCTGATTCAAAGGTCTTGTTACAATACCTCACTGAAGCCATGAATGAATTTTTTTTGGCACAGGAGCAAAGGATGACGCAACTTATGAGATCTATAGATCAGATGAACAAATCTCATGACCAACTTAAAGAGGCTAATGACTCATTTAAGGAGCAGATGGTTCAAGACCGTGAGAACATCCTGGCTCAGATTGATCAAGTTGAAGATAGACTCGGGGGGCAAATCCAATAGATAGCCCAAGATCCGGGACAAGTTAACCTGCCTGCACTTCTCCCTCCACCTGTGGCGCCACTTACTAATAATGGTGTCAACCAGATGAGAGTTCCACCTCAAGTGGAGATAGTTGGTAATGACAACTTACCACCTGATCGAGTCGTTGAACAAATCACAAGATAAATCCCCACAAACCAATAACTAATAGCTAGGGCAAGTAGGGGTCGAATCCCACAGAGAAGGTGGAAACAAATTAAATCCAAATCACACTAAAGAAAGTCTTACCAACGGGGATTTTTATGGGTTTTTCAAAATAGTCAAATTAAACTAGAAAACAATAAAATAAAATTAAACTAAAGATCTAGAAATTAGTTTAAGAAAAACAATTGATTTAAAACATACTTCTTCTCCTTTAGGTAATATTTTGATCAAATAAATCATGGATCATGGACACAAAGCATTAATTTGACTTAAATTGCAATCAATTAAGAATCATAAATTACCCCAAATCGATATATAGCCTAAGACGTAGACATCAATTTTCATTGGAATAAAGTAATCCTCTTAACATCTTAAACAACTCCACTTGAATAATTGGTATAGGAGAGGAATACTCAACCCTCCAACATGCTAATAAAACTTCGTTCGCATCTTTGCCGAAACTAATTTCTATTGTTTCTAATCAAGCATCCCCCTGGGAAGAATCATAGAGCAAGCATTAAGATTTACTTTTCCGCATGCATGATAAATCAATACCAAACTTATCTACATCTATTTCCAATTCGGCTTATAGATTTCAACAAGGTTTGACAATCCCATTGAACCTAGGACTCCTAGAATTAACAATTGTCAGTTGGACCAACATCGACTTAATTCAAGCCAACTGAATCTAACTATAGCATTCATAAATCTCAAGATAAGTTGCGCACCAAATCAATCAAAATATGAACACATAAGATGAAGCACAGGGATAAGAAACATATTCAAACAGAAAAATCAAATTATTAAGAACAAAAGTCTCACCATAGATTCATTGATAAAAAAATACCTAAGGAAAAGAAGTATAAGAGTTTACCTACTCATGGATTGTTTCCAATCCATGAGAGGCTGGAAAACTTACAAAGAAAATAGGAAGAGGAGAAGGAGGCGGCGGCCTCCTCTTCAAAACCGCAAATCCTTAAGAATAAAAAGAGATAAAAACTATGCTTCTTGTATATTAGGGTTCTAGGATAAGAGTGTATATATAGGGGGCTGCCTAGGGTTTAATTTAGAGTTCTAGATAAGTTAAATTAACCCTAGGGACGTTCTGGGCTGTTCTCCATATCTTCAAGTTGACCCAAATAGATTGTATGGGTTAAATTGATCAAAAACGCAAGTCAGGCCCAAAACAGATTCTATCCGCAGACTTCAGGGGCATTTTCGTCCAGGAAAACGTCTGATCTGGGCTTCGACCAAAACATGAAAGTTGTAGCTCTCGGAGTTAGCTTTCGAACGCATATTCATACGCCTCATTTGGAGCTCTGGATCAAAAGTTATGGCTGTTTTCCCGAACTGTCGCCAAATCCGGAAAGTATTGAAGTAGCTTCAAGAGGAAGTGACATGGAAGTGTCGACGCTAGCCTGCTGCGCGCACGCGGGACAAGGACCCCGACTCCACCTGGGCGCCCACATGGTTTCCTTGAGCACCCATGTGATTTGCTTGGGAACCCAGGTGGGTAGTGTCACGACTCCAGCTGGGTGCCCACATGGTTTGTCTGAAGACCCATGTGTTTCGCCTGATCACCTAGATGGGCTGTGTCATAGCTCATCACCTTGACATGTCTTCTTGCCTTGAACTTGTCTTTGCTCCTTTGCCTTGAAAACACCAAGCAATCAACTTTATGACTTTGATAAGCATAAAATTGACTCTTCAAGCTTCTTCAATCACGAACATGATGGCTCCATTCTTCATCCAAAACTTCCTTGGAAAGTATTTGTGTCATAAATCATCCAAAATAATTTCCAAGTATTTGTTCTTTTTGGTTTTAGTCATAAGACCAAAAGATTAAGTTGACAAAGGATTTTGTTTAAGTTAGATGGCTAAAATAAAAGGCCACTAATTTTTAAAGTTGGCTAAAACTCATTGCCACCAATTCAAAACAAAAGATAACTTGTTTGAAATTGAAATTAACTCATAAAACAAAATCTTAAAGTCATAAAAAAAATAAATAAAAGTACTGAAGGAAATAAAATCCTAAGCCAGGAGGTGAGGACTACTCCTCCTCATCAGACACCTCAGCTTCTTCTTCTTCAACCTCAGCAAAGGGGTCATCCCCGTTGAAGACTTCAAAGTAGTTGGAGATATTTCCTATCCAAGTACGAAAAATGTTGTTCAATTGCTCCAATTGGAAGTACTTGGTGCCCATCTCTTCCTCAATACCAGTGACGTCAACCAAGGAGGCAGCAATTTCTTCAATCTGCTTGCACTTGCTCTCTGTTAGTCTTCAAAGCAGTGAGTTCACTCTCCACTTTGGTCATCCGAACTTTAAGATTGTCCAAAAGAATGGAGGAATACTTCATGGTCAGTAGGATTGGTTATTTCATGGAACTTCATGATCTCAAGTTCCAACTCTCCTCTACCAGTCAGGTATTCGGCCTTAGTCAGATGAAGCTGGGCCAATGCTTTGGAAGTATGGTTGTAGTCATCAGCAAACACCTTGAAGAGAATTGGGAACTCACGCCAAAATTGAACAATGCGAGGGTCAACTCTAGGAGAGGCACATATGATATCAATTGACCTCAAAATTGAATTTAATATTGTCCAAAAGAATGGAGGAATACTTCATGGTCAGTAGGATTGGTTATTTCATGGAACTTCATGATCTCAAGTTCCAACTCTCCTCTACCAGTCAGGTATTCGGCCTTAGTCAGATGAAGCTGGGCCAATGCTTTGGAAGTATGGTTGTAGTCATCAGCAAACACCTTGAAGAGAATTGGGAACTCACGCCAAAATTGAACAATGCGAGGGTCAACTCTAGGAGAGGCACATATGATATCAATTGACCTCAAAATTGAATCTGCATTCTCCTCCATACTAGCACGCTTGGCATTAATGAAAAAAGCTCTTAATATCATCAATAGCCATCTCGAGATCCAAATTTGAGGGAATTGCTTCCGCAACTTCCGCCTTAGGAAAATTCAGGAGCGCTGCAACAAGATCCTTAGCAACTACAAAAATTAACAAAGTTGTTAGAACACAATTTTGTTAATAAGTTGGTGAAAATAAATATTTTTACCACCTTAAAATCATTCCCTAATTTTATTTCTTGGCAAAAATAATTATTATGGCTGCCAAAAATAATTATGGTAATATTTTTAAGAAAATAAAAATAATTTTTGGCCACAAAATTATACTAAGGCCGAAAATATCAATATGCATACCATACAAGTTGTAATTTTTCAACTAAGGTCATGGTGTGCTAAAAATTCAAGGTTTTTGGTAAATTAGGAAATTAAACTTAATTTAACCTAAGCCTAAATTTTAATTTTTGGCTAAGTATACTAAAATTGGCCAAAATTAATCAAACCCAAACCCTAATTCATCTAAGCATGCCTCTGAATTGCAATTTTTGCAATTAAGGGCTCGGCATGCTAGGGTTTCAAAATTCCATTAAATTGGGTTGTGCACGTGTGAAATTAAACCTAATTTCATGTGTATAGGGCCTGATTTAGTGTTAATTATTGGCTAATTTTATCAATTGGGCCTAAGTTAGCAAGGATTTCAACCTAAAAACCTAGTAGTATGCCGCACAACTTGCAATTTATGCAAATTGGAGGCTGCGGCATACTAGGGCACTAAAATTGTAAAAATTAAGGCTCCTATACTTTTAATTAGGACCTAATTTTATGATTAACCCCCTGAATTTATGGCTAATCTAACCAATTTGGCCAAAATTCCCAAAATTACATAAACCCTAGGGACCTAATTGCATGAGCCGCCCAAAATTTTAAAATTTGGCTAAGGGTGCCGCGGCATGCTAGGGTTTATAGTCCTTGTCCAATTAGGTTTAGGGTTGATCTAATCCTAACCTAATTTCATAAGGAAAACACCTATTCCTATTCCAATTTGGCTTCCTAAACCTAATAGGATTTGTAATCCTAGCCAAATAAGGCCATAAACTTGCGCCTAGGATGAGGAAATTCAAGTCGATGAATGCAGCCCCTATGTCGACATGATCAACATGTTTTTATGCCATGGAATCCAAATTTCATGCAGCAACATGTTCATCCAAAGATCTATGGCAAAATTTAAGTCCTAGGCCGAAAACTATGTAGTTTTTACTAAGGATTTTTGCCAATTTCTTCACTAAATTGATTTGATTTCTAAATCAAATTTTTACTCAAAATTACAGCAGCCATATCATACCAAAATCATCATCAAAGTAGACCTAACATGGCAATTGGAGCTAGGGTTGGCGGCATAAAGGAATTTGTTGAACTTAAGTGCAAAAATTAAAAAAGTTCATGAACAATTACCTTGATTTTGTGCCGATTTAGGATCAATCACCATGGACTTGAGCTTAGGCCTTGCTTGAGTCAATTGGGAGTTGCCATCATGGGAATTTGATCCAAATTGTTTGATTCTTGCCAAGGATTTGGAAGCCTCCAAGAACAAGGAGCCGCGGCTTGAATTGCTTGGCATGAGTGATGATTTTTGGTGATGATTTTTGTTGTTACCTTGATCTTTGGAAGCCATTAAAGCTTGAGAAAGTTGCTGAAAAATTCGACTAAGTATGGTACCAAGGAGGGGGTATCGACGTTGGCTAGCAATTAAGAGGAAGAATTTTGGCCATGAGGAGAGGCCGCCCTCTGCCCTACAGAGAGATATTTTTCTCTTCCTGCAGGAAGGAGGCAGAGAGCTAAAGTTTGTCAGCAACGAAAACATCTGCGCATGTGAGAGAGGCATGAGATTTTCAACCTCACACCTCCTCCATATAGTCGACTAACCGTAGTGGAGAAATCGCCTAGCCTTGTTCCCACCCTAGGAGGCGAAATTGCAACTTGTATTTTGTTCAATTAAGGACAAAACAGTAAAATTGATCAATTGAAAAGGCTAGAGGCTGCAATTTCTACCAAGGAGCATACCATGATGATCCTTGAGCTATGTAGATCATCTTGGTAAAATTTCACCTCATTCTGACATCGGAATAAAAACTTATGCCCGGTTTTCAGTTAAAGACATTTTGGGGAGTGAAACCAAATTCACCATGATAGAGAGCTCGAATTCACTTGGAATTTTTCCCATAGTCTTATGGAGATAATCTAAGCCTACTGGTGAAATTTTGGTTAATTCCGAGATCGTTTGCAACTTTTGCATTCTTTTCAATTGAGGACATATGGCTTTCTCACCCCGGTTTAAGCCATTTTCTTAATTAATTATTATTTTTATGATTTGAAAAGGTAAATATGACTAAGTATGAGTAACTTCGTGGCCTGGATGATCAAAGTCCAATTCATGATGTCAACTGGCCACTGCTTGGTTAAATTAGCTGATTTCAGCACAAAAGAAGCAACGAAGGCTCGCTGCAATGTGATAGGAAGAAGGAAGAATTATCATCAACCACCTAGGAGACAGATCTCCATCTCCCATCCAAGCAGAGTGGCACCCTAGCATCTATTTTGCTCTCTCCCTAGTAGTTGGAAGCAATCCGAAGAAGAAAGAAGCTTCACTGCACCTTCTTAGAGGCTGTCAACTACCTAAGAGGAGGATTTTGCCTTTCTCAGCAAGGCAAGCCCATTAATGCCTAAGCCCATGCCGCCCCCTATATAAAGGGAGGTCATTCTCAGGTTTCAGGCAGATTCCACATCTCAAAACATCTCTCAGAGATTCCGCATCTCAAACATTTCTCCCGAGAAATCAAAAACCAGCTCCTGCAACTACAAACTTGCTCCGCGCAAAAAACCAAGCTCCATGCTTATTTCAACTCTGGCTCTGCGCCATTTTCAACCTGTTCATCACGAGTTCTTCAGTTGTTCATCAACTTTTCCTTGTTTAGATCTTGTCTCAGGACAATCAAACACTCTTATAGTGTTTTTCTCTTGTTTCAATCTTGTCTCCGGACATACAAACACTGTACACGTGTTCTTCATTCAGAAATAACAAATCAAATTGTTATTTTCTTTTCAATTTCAATTGCGGTCAAAGCAGATCTCCTAGATCTGATCCAAATAGAGAGAGGCCCAGTTACGAGAAGCAGTTTGCTACGGATCCAATGATTTAAATGCTCCGGTGTGACTTTGATCCAGTCCCCACAATCGCTCTGATCTTTTAATCTGCTGCTCCGCGCACCAGATCCAGTTTTTACATCCTCTTTGTCAATTTCAGCAAATTGACTAGCACGCCCTTATGCTGTCATAAAGAATTCTCCGCGAAAACTCTAACAAGAGATTTTTATTACAACATTATATATAAAAAAAACAATCAATTCAATCCCAATTTGCTACTAAAGATTAGATTGAATTACTAAAGTGTGTCGAACCTAGATCTAGCATAGCATTTTTTTTATGAAGCAGTTGTGAAAAAAGTCTACTTATGAGAATGTAGAGTTTTGAACTCCACAATGATTTAAATTTTAACTGTTAGTCATCTCAACCAAAAGCAAAATTCATTGAAAAATTAACACTTTGACATAGAGAATGGCTATAGATTATATTTGAATGATGAAAAAAAAGGTTGCTCCGTTAAAAGAAAAAATCTTATTTGTGATGAATTCTTACCTATATATTAAAGTTATTCCCAAACTGTTTTATATACTCAGTATTTGACTTTTCTCCTTCTGACATTTGTCTAAAATTGATTGTTGGGGTAAATTGATTTTACAATTAATATTTTCATTCACCCAAAATAATATATTAGGATAATATTAAATTAAATGACTCTCCTTTTATTTAATATTTTCTCTCATCTCAAAATTAAAAATCTTTTTGCCTCACATTTTTTCTTCTTAAAATTAAAATTTTTTGTGCGACTATTGAAATAAAAATAAAAACCTGGCACGGATCCCAGGAATAATATCTAGTATTGTATATAACTTATACAAGGGCACGGTGTTCTTTTTAATTCTTTTTTTAAAAAAAAAACTCTTATACAAGGGCACAGTGTTCTTTTTAATTTTTTTTTTTGTAAAAACTATAATATCATATAAGACTTCGGCTCCGTCTCAAATCAAAATTTATGGTTTCATTCCGTCTATGACTCAGCATAATCAAATGCATTGTTTAAAACTGAATTCATACTAATTATAAAGCGAAGTCCTGAGTTTGTGTCACGAGTTGACTCGGACACAAACTCAGTTTTTAAAAGATTAAAAAACCAAAAAAAATTACCCATTTGAAAATAAAACCACCAAGGATATATATATAATAATTAATTTTTATTTATATCATTTAAAAAAATACTACCAATTTAAATGTCCCAAAAAAGAAAACTACTAAAAACTACTTTTTTATTTCTATAGTCACATAGTGAGTGCCATGGATCTGGTTTATATTTATATAAAGAAAATTGAATTTATATAGCTATCATTTTTATTTCTAATGTCTTGATTATGTGGATTTTTGCGAAATCTTCATGTGATCATTATTTGTTGTTGAGAGTTTAGGTGTCTTTGTATTATTTATTTATTTATTAGTATTATGTCTCCAAAATAAAATATAGAATAAAAATGAAAATTTAAAGTTTGGGCCTAAATGCTTAAGACCGGTTACCTCAAACTGGGCGTACAGGACTTGGAGACCTTTATTGGTATGATTATATTTGATTGATTATGTAAAGAACAATTTATTTGGTAAAAGTATCCGGGATCCTGTATTATACGAAATGTTGATTTTGGTCTCTATATTTTTTTTTTCTACAAATTCGTCCCTCTACTATCAGAACCTATCACCCGAGATCCCTCACGTTAGACAGCCGTGATGGATACGTCAAATATGCTGACATGGTACTAACGTCGTCTTTTTTGCTGACGTGGCAGTCGATCTTAGAATTAAAAATAATTTTTGATTTTTATTTTATTTAAATAAATAAAACAATAAAAATTTTAAAAGAATTTTACTAACTCAAAATTTTAAAATCAGAAATTTATTTTTTTAAAAATATAAAAATTGTTATTTTCTTTAAAAAAAATTGAAATAGTTTTTTTCTCCTACAAACATCAAATAAATCTTCTCTCTCCTCAATAGAAGATCAATCATCTTCTTTTTCATGAACCAAACAATAACACTTTGAATGTTCTTGCTCCACTTCAAATAAACTTAAACCTTCCATTGCTTAAAATCTGTAGACAAAACACAAACTAATCAAAACAATGGTAACTATAACTAGGTACACAGAAGCGGATCTTTACAAGCAGATCTTTGCAAAATCATTTCACTACCAGAAGTCTATCTTCTACGACCAACATAACCAGAAGTCTAAAAGCATTAAAGATAACATTAAAACAGAAACTAAAAATTGAACCCAACAGAACTGAATAAACAAAAACAGTACTTCAACACTGTTGAAACTGGCCATTGCCGGTCATGTCAGAAGCTTATGCTTAGGTTTCGTTTTGGTAGCTCTAGGACCGAGAGCCATGTCGATGCATCTTCCAACTTTTGTTTCTTCCACTTCTTGCTTTGACCCATCTCGAGCTGGGTTGAAGGCTACGGGTTGAAAGTCCTCATATGGAAACTCCATCTTCTTAAAATGTTGCAGAAGCTGCTCCAAGCCCTGTTCATTAATTAAGTCCTTAATGATCAGAATATTGAAGAAGGATTAACGTTTTCCAAAGCGAGACTTGCAACATAACTAATTGATCAACATATAATATTTATCATTTACTACCATATGAAAAATAATTTCTAAAAAGGAAATGGTAACTTTTAAAATTTGTAGAAATGATATTGTATTTACTTTATTAACCTTATTGATCAACAAAGAAGAAGACCCACATATGATTCTTGGGAGGAGAATTGCTGGGAAAAAGAAAGGATTTGAGTCAAGTTTGGAACTCAATTCAAAGAAATACTAGATTATGTGTTAAAAACCCATATTCAGAAAATAATTGAATTCATTTTAGAATTCAAAACTGAAATTTGCGGAAAAAATTTAAATGCCAGCTTTCTTTTATTGTTTTTTTGTGGGGTAAGAACACTCTTGATGATTCTCGATTATTCATTTGTGAAACCCAAAAAAAAAAAAAACAAAGAGGACAAAATACAAATTAAATTGATGAGTTTTCAATGATTGTAGCTTTTAAGGTTTTGTTGCAGCTCTCAAGTCTCATGTAAACAAAGCTGCAGAAATAAAATAGTTTCTTTCATTGAACACGAAAAGGTGTTGAAGTAACTTGTAGAAAACAAAGAAAAGGAAAGTTTTGGGATGAGCTTTTAAATTGGGTAATTGCAGTCAAGGGAGAAGAACAGGATTTTCAATAGCGAGAGGGAGTATAAAGCGCGTAGAAAAAAAAAAGGTTCTTTTAATTTGAGAAGGTCAATAAGATAAATACACTAATACAGTATCCAATTTATAAATTTTAAAATTTGTTATTTCCTTTCTAGAAATTATTGATTCACATGGTACTAACTAATAAATATTTTTGATGCACCACCCTTTTTTGAAATTTTCCCTTTTTTTTTTAACCAAAGACGTGAAGAACAAATCAAAAACTTTTTCCCCTTTAAAGGAGTCCCCTCGGGCCCTCTCCATCTGACATATTGGCCCACTTCCTTTTTACACCTAGCTTTCATTCTATGGGTGACATGTTAGCCTTTTTTTTTCATTTTTTTGTCACGGTTGGGCTTGGGCCGGTTTTAGAATGGACTAGATTTTTTTACCCGGTTCTTCTACCTTATTTTGTCTCTCTCATTATTTCCCTCACATTTTCCCCTTTGATTGCTTTTTCCCTCTCCTCCAAGCATACCCGCGCCAAATGGCGCGGGAACAATCTAGTATAATCTATGAGACTCTCTCGTGAAATGAGAGTCTAGATTGTCTACACCAAATAATAAGAAACAAGAAGAAGAGAGAACACTGAATTTACCGAGTTTCGGCCAATCCATGCTAACAAAGGAGCCCTTATAGAAGAATAATAATACGACGTAATAATTAAAATTAAAATTAAAAAATTAAAGTAGTGAATAGTGAAGCACAAACTTGCATCTTGAAGAGGTTTGGCACAGAATCTCTAATCCCTATAAAAGTCCAACAAAGGCTATTGGGTTAAAATATAGTTTGGCCGGCCCAAATGTATTTGGAGTGTAATAGGCAAAGATTGGGCCGAAAGGTGATATTTCTTTGGGCTAATCTTAACTTAATAAATCAAAAGTTATTATTAAGGGAGTTAATAATAATTCGTTACTAATTCCACATTTGTTGGAATTTAAATACATTGAATTGATTTTGAATTGATTTGTAATGGATAATAAGGTGGTTAATTAACTACATTATTACACAATAAATAGGAGAATTTCCTATGTTAGAAGGATTGGTAAATTTCACAAGACAGATGTCTCAAATCTTAGTTTATTAGAAGCATTCTTAGGAGGTGTAGACTTCGGTGCTCCCGTTGTGATGGTCTCATTTTTCAATGTGATGCTCCCATTCAATTCTGACCATTGGATGTAACATCTATTTTCCTGACCGTCGGATACTAAAAGGTTTAACCTGCTAAACCGGTTTTAAAAACCTTTTGGAATGAATTCGTATGTGGTAGTCCTCGTGATAGATTTTTACATTTTTTCTATTCCAACCGTTGATATCAACTACATTTTTTTACTTGATATATTATTTTTTCTCTAATTTTTTTACGTTGTATTTTTTTATCCATTTCTTTTCTTCTTCGTTTTCTGCTTTGAGGCCTAACTAGATCACCAACACCACAACCGCGCCATGCCCAACATCAAAATCATCCTCCAAACCAAAACTCAAAATCATTCTCAAACCCTTTTAAATCACAAAATCCCAAAACTCCAATTTACTGGAACCTAACCACAAGTTCGAAATTTGTGAGATTCCATTCATCATTCTACTCCACCAAGGCTCTCAGCCTATTTCGAGTTCGAGAGGGAAGAGAGATGGAAGAGAAGACAATAACAACGTCGACGGAAAGAGGGGGAGCGAGAAGAAGATGACAATGACACTTAGAATGAGAAGAATTGAAGCTAAATCCTTAAATTTTTGCCACTTAATTTGCTTAATGTATTGTATGGTGTATGGACTGCTTTCGTTCTGGGATTGATGACGCCTTAAAATACCAACCCTCAAAAATTTGTCACCTGTTTTAAAACTAACAATATCAATCAATCGAAATTTTATATATTTGAAGGAAAAGAAAAAAAAAAAAAATGAGCGTTTCATTAGCTGCCTCCCATGAATGGCAGCCTTGAGGAACCCAATATTAGGATTACCACTTTTAATTAAGAACTTAGTGTTAGAAAAAGAAGACAATGGTTGAAGAAAGGCTTGAAACACGTTGGATCAACGCTTTCCTAAAAGCGTTATTTGCCCCTTCTCTTCTGAGATGTTGTAGAGTTAACGCAAATCGCTTTAGTGGATATGATAAGCCTCGGTTCTCTGCACCCAACAATAGTGAAGAGAAACCCAGATTTAAGAAAGGAACTTTAAACCAAAACCAACTTTAAACATGATTTTCTCCCCAAAGTGGAGAATGAGATATCCCCAACGTGATAACTTCATACCCAAAATATATCTCATTATACCCAAAAACTTATATGCACCATCCCCAATTCGCTTTTTGGCATAAAGCTTATTCATATATACCCAAAACCAACTTTAAACATGATTTTCTCCTCAAAGTGAAGAATGGGATACCCCCAAACGTGATAACTTCATACCCAAAATATATCTCATTATACCCAAAAACTTATATGCACCATCCCCAATTCGTTTTTTGATATAAAGCTTATTCATGTATACCAAACACCATCTTTAAACATGATTTTCTCCCCAAAGTGGAAAATGTCAATCTCTAAAGAATTTGGGTATGGTGCTTATGATTATTTGGGGATGATGAGAAATGATTTGGGTATAAAGTATATCAGTTTGGGGATGCTGAATTTTGCATTTTGTAGGACTTCTCAAACATACTTTTCCTACACTACATCCAGGGTGAGTAGGACTTCTTAAACTTTGTTAAAAAAAACGTTATTGGGAACTGAAACTCATTATTAGAGGGGACATGTTTGGACAAGGATCACTTCAAATGTTGCGGCAAAAAAAAAGGATCACTTCAAATGAAAACAAGATGTATTGTTGCACAAGTAACTTGAATCTCTAGACATTCTTGAAGATAGATTAAAAGGTATTCCACACTAGCCAAAATTGCAT
>AWUE01021422.1:0-46097 GCA_001974825.2 Corchorus olitorius
AGTCTGAAGAGCTTTGCACCTGCTTGACCATTGCCCTTGAGCTTCTTCCTGCTTTCATCAAGGAATTCTTGGCTAAGGTTTCAACTATCTCTTTCAATTCCTCAGCAGTCTTAGTAGATACCATCCCTGGTGCAGCATTATCCACTTTGTTCTAAAAATCAGGAGTGAGGCCCTCATAGAAAAACTGCATCACCAAATATAAAGAATATTGATGGTGAGGACATTGGCTGAGCAATTCTCTATATCTTTCCCATGCCTCATATAGTTCTTCATCGTCTTGCTGTTTGAAATCATGAATCTTTCTTCTCAGTTCCGTGGTTCTATTAGCAGGAAAGAACCTCATCATGAATGCTTCATAGATTTCTGACCATTGCTCGAAGGAATCCACATCGATAGAAAGCAACCAGGACCTTGCTTTATCTTTCATGCAATAAGGGAAGCATCTCATTCTTAACTCATCCTCGGTCAATTGGTTGAGAGGAAGTGTCTGGACTACAGAATAGAACTCCTTCATGAAATTAATAGCATTCTCTCCTTTAAGTCCATGGAATGTGGGCATTTGATGCAGATGAACTTGTTTCAGCTCATAGTTTCTAGCCCTCTGACTCAACTTGATACATGATGGGCTTGCACTGATTACTGGCATCTGAATATCCCCCATCAGAACTCTTGCAGCTTGTGGAACAACTTCTGGAATAATTCGATTGTTGTTACCATTGTCACCGTTGTTTGCATTCTCATTATTATCCAAATTATTCACGTTGTTCCGGTTATTCGCATTGTTCAAATTATCTTCCATTGCTGCTCTTTTTCGTGCCCTGTTTGCTTTGCACGTTTGTTCAATCTCAGAATCGTAAGGTAGTAATTCACTGCTTGTAGTCTGAGATCTCCTAAAGTTCATCCACTACCTGAAATCAAGCAATGAACGATCAAGCAAAACTAGAATTAAAATATAGCAATCAATAATAGTCCCCGGCAACGGCGCCAAAAACTTGATCACAATAATTTGCAAACGTACAAATCACTGTAGAATAGTTAAACCGGAGTATTCCAGAATATCGTCCCACAGAGACTAATTAATTGCTAAGTATTCAATTCTAGAGAACCAACAAATTGAAACAAGAAATTATGAATGGATTTTATCTAAATGAGCTAAAGTAGAGAATCTAATTAATACCAGAAATTACCAATTAAGCAACTATTAGGGATTCGGGATTTCACCTAACAAAGGTCTAATTACTGAACATGATTATCCTACAGATTGAAATAACAATTATTCTAATGGCACTATGCTCCCTCTCAGGCTACACAGATATATTTAACCAAGTAAATTACCACCTCTCGCATGCGCAATTTAACCCAATTAAACTCATTAAGTTCCAATAATTCTGATGTTACCGTATCAACCTAGGATATTTCTATCTCTAGATTTAACACGTTCATTCTCCTAGTGCTCAGATCTAGCTTCACCTCTCAGTTCTTGACTAAATCCCTAAGATTAAACCTATGGTGATCAGGCATAGATTCAACAATTAGATCAAAGAGAATAAATTCAACCATCAAAATAATAAATCATGCCCAATAATTAAAGAATTGTAAAGGCTACATCCCTAACCCTAATTGGGTTTTTAGTTACACATATTCAAAAACAAAACCATAAAAGAATTATTATTGAATATGAAATCCATAATACAAATATCAAAGGAAGAAGAAATCTTAGACTGAAGAGAGTTTGATCTCCAAATCCTGCTTGATCTCTGAAATCTTCCTCCAAAGTAGCAAAATAGTGTTTCTAGTATTCAAGAGATGTAAAACTCCTCAATAACTCTAAAAAAAACCTATTTATATGTCCCCAAAATCGGCCCATCTTTCCCTTGTTTTAATTAAAAGAAACTAATTTTGCTTGGAAATTTCCCGCAACAACTCCTGGACAAGACTTGGGTAACTCCTGCCCAGGTCTTGTCCTGTAATTTGCGCTCCTCAACAGCACAAGTCCGGGACAGGACTTGGGTAACTCCTGCCCTGGTCTTGTTCTGTATTTCTGCAT
Source organism: Corchorus olitorius (assembly GCA_001974825.2). NCBI lineage: Eukaryota > Viridiplantae > Streptophyta > Magnoliopsida > Malvales > Malvaceae > Corchorus > Corchorus olitorius. The sequence continues at coordinate 2,048 of AWUE01021422.1, forward strand.
TCCTCAACAACCCAAGTCCTGGACAGGACTTGGCCAAGATCTGGACAAGTCTTATTATGATTTTGGCTATCTTCAAGTTCCAACTCCAATTCTTGCTCCAAAGTTTAATCCATGCGAAAATCATCCAAGTAAAGTTGAATTGCTCTAAAATGAACCTACAAGCCATGAAAATCATAAATGTGAGGAATTAACAAATAAAACCATGAAAAGTGTTAGACAATACACAAAATACATATCAATTTGACACTAAAACTCATGTAAAACTAACACCTATCACGTAGTCATCCCCATACACAATACACATACATTCCAAACTAATCATACCACAAACCAATTAGTCTTGAAGAGGTTCGATACAAGTTCTAGAAGTAGCAAAAACCAACTTTTTATACCCAATTGACAAGCATCATCTTCATTTGATAAACTTTGGTAACCATTTGCTAAATTAAGTAGAACAATGACACTATTGATGATATCCAACTCTACAATTTAAGCCAAAAACTAAAACAAAATTTAAAAATCTTGAATATGGACTCCTAACAAATGCCTTAATGCATAATATAAATGCAGAAATAACAGATATACACTGGAAGAAAATAAACATGTGAAAACTAATGATAACATGCCAAATCTTAACAAAAAATAAATTCTATCCCCCCCACATTTAATCCAAACATTGTCCTCAATGAACATTCTAGAAAAGAAGTAGAAATAGATGAAAAGAACACTCCCTTGTTAAATACGAGGATCGAAATTCCTATGTAGCGAACCAAGTTTACATCAGTAAAAGTGCAGAAAATTAGCTACACGGAATGGAAAAACATAAAAACAAAGAGAGTGAAGAGTTAAGCAAATACATGCCAAAAGGTTAGGAGCCGACAAATAAAAGCTAACTAAGGATAAAGAAGATAAAAAAAAGGAAAAGAAAATGCAAACTAAAGTGATCAGGTCATGGTGCGGATGGTGGAGGCTGAATGTGGAAATGCGCCATAATCAAATCCAGAGATGCCCGAATGTCAGCCTATCCAGCTAGCAAAGTTGCCTGAGTGGCCTCGATGTTAGCGAGACGGGTGTCAATGTCTGAAGAGTCCAAAGGAGCTGCAGAAGAAGATTCAGGCTCATCATTACTAGGCTCGCGAGATGACCGATGTAATGGCACAGGCTCATTAACATAACCATGTTGGCGCTCATTAGTCCATACGCCCTCTTTTCGAACAAAGCCAAAATTCTTCATCTTGTCCTTGTTGAGCTTAACTGGAGCTATGACGAAATCAACACGAGAAAGACCAACTTGATGTCTCTTCAATATATTTGAGATGAGGCAAGGAAAGATAAAGTGTGATTTCGACTTAGCAACTTCCCATATCTCATGTATGATCGTCTTGGCCAAGTTAATTCCTGGGACATGCTCAGGAAATGGATTGGTTGTCATCATCTGCAAAGTAAAGATGTCCGTCAAACGGAGCTCATTAGTGCTGGTACTGTGAGTAGGCATCATGTTGGTTCGGAGTAGCCAAGCGATGAGCCGAAGCTGGATGCTACAAAACTTTGTATAAACTGTCCACTGTTTCTTGCGATTTATCGAGTGAGGAACATCCAAATGCTTGATAGCCACAGTCTTATTCCAATCCCGGTCCAAAATACAAAAGCTTGTATCCTTCATTTTCTCAAAATGGAGCCTACTTCCTTTACCCGGAAACTTATACCATTCATTTAGCTTGGACTCCGTAATCTCAATGGATTTTCCACGAACTTAAGAGGAGAGAGCTATGCAAGTAGTTTGGTACTTTTCTTCTAGGTTAGCATAAAATTCCTTAACAAGTTCCGGATAATACTTGTTAGGTAGCTTAAGAATTTCCTCCCAACCAAGATGCTAGAAAGCTTGGTGAATATGGAATTGAGTGTCAAAGTCTTCCGGCACAGTTTGTTCCTCAACAAAACCAAGATTCTCAATTGTTTTATACCACTCATGATCCTTTTTATAAAGGAAGCGAGGGTCTGTGGAACGTGTCTTATCATCATCGGGAACCTTGCGTTTTCTTGTCATAATGAATCAGAACCCAAACAAGAGCAACAGGTAGTAAGGTTCCACAATATAATCTTCTGAATTCAACAACACTCATAGAACGACCTAGGACCAATGCCAATTAAGCTAGTGTCGAAACGTTCGGGTCCGGGGAACCCCATCGAAACGACATTGGAAAGGAGTCACCACTAATCTTTTTTTCTAAGGTGTGATTAGCCACCTAATTGTCTTAATTAGTCTAATGAGGTCCGGTGCTTGGTATGGGACCCACTAAACCTATGGATCCGGTCTTGTCACCTAGACCTAGGTTCGAGAGTCATTTACGCCCGGGGAAGGTTCAGCACCCCCGGCACGCCCGTCAAGTGACGGTACCTCAAAGTCAAACTAGATCTAATTGTGGGTCAATAACAAAAGGTTGCTTTTAGTAGAAAATGGTCATTTTACTTCTTTAAATCTTGTTAATTCCTAGAAAAGAAACTACGAATGCTTAATGGTGCATGAATTGGTGAATTTTAGTTTATCAATATAAACAACAGTATACTTGAGAGTAACCCGAGACCCTTCCCACGCATTATGGGGGTATCTCGTGAATAACTCAATCTCGGAGCGGGGACCAAGAATTCGTACCCGAGTACATTTACTCGGAACCCACCCGTCATAGTAAAATACGATTATTTACTGACTCTGATTTGGCTAATTCGCATGAATGACATTTAAAATGCATGAAAGATCATTTTTTATTTATATGCATTAACACGAGTCTACCTGAAATCAATTCCGTAAACCCTTCCCACGCATTATGGGGGTATCTATGGAAGAGACTGGTCTAGAAGGGACTCCCGGAAATTTGTACCCGAGTACATTTATCTGAAAGACCCCTCATCTCGGCAAAAGACAAATGTTAATACATTTTAAGCATAATCAAAGTAACATACAATAAAAATGATATGGATGCATGATTGTTCATTAATTTTACCACTAATTACTAATTATTACAAATTCAGAGGCTTTAACAAAGCTAAAAATAAACCTAAAGAACAAAGGACTTAGAAGAAAATGGAGGCCTAAAGGTCAATTTGGACAACCCGGGGACACTTCTGCACATAAAGCAAGCAATTAGCAACATTTAGGGTTCAAATAGCACAAATTAAATGTCAAAAATGTGAATTAAGCACTCAATTGCACAATCAGGACATCAATTTCCAAAATCAAGGAGTAAATTGCATCCAAAATAAATAAAATCTCTATAGCAAGGGCTAAATTGCACTTAATCAAGCAATATAAACCAAATCAGGGGCAAGACAACATAAATCAAAAGATAAATTCCTAAATCAGGGGTGAAATTGAACTAAACACAAATAACATCCCAAATCAGGGACCATGCTGAAAAAGGAAAGAAATTGATGTCTTTATGTGAACAAAATTAAAAATTCCACGCACTTAATTGAACTCAAACACAAGTATGAAATTTCAAAGGCACTAAAACACCAATTACCAATAATTGGATCCACCCTTCTCTTAGTTAAACAAGTTTAAAAGAAAAAATTAAGCTTTTAAAACCAAGCTTTAATTCTCAAACTAAAATCAATTCCAAGAGATTCACTAATCCCTCATTGAGTTGACTCTTAACTATAAAAGCAGCAAGATTTGATTCAGAAATAATAGCAGATAGGCTAACTGTTGATGGCAGCAAATTCAACAAGAGAAAAAAACAAATCACAACAGAAGATGCCTATAAGAATTCCAAGCTCAAACTACCCATCCATAACATCAACTTCAGCAGATATAAAGCCAACAATTGTATATCCAATAAATAAGACAACTACTGCAGCAGAAATTCCAGATTGTTTGACTTAAGCCCTCAATTTTCAGATTGAGCTAAAGAAAAGAGGAATACCATGATGAAGGATGGGTTGTCTATTTTTGTTGAAGACTGGTAGCTAGATGAAGCAGATGTCACCGGAGTAACTTGAGTGGATGCCGCCACGGATTGCACGTTTGGAATAACGGCTTTGACCGTCGACAATTGCCAGTCAAGAAGATCGGAGACAGGGGAGAGGAGAAGCTTGGGTGGTGGAGGTTTCCAATGGAGATGGGGTGGTGGAGATGGAGAGGGGTAGATGCGATTTTGGGTGACTGGGAGAGATAGTGTGTGGTAGTTGTTGCAATTAGGCGAAGAGGAAGAGCGGGTGGTGGTGGGAGGTGCGACAGGGGGGTGGTGGAGACGGTAGTGATGTGGACGATGATGGAGAGATGAAAAAAAAAACAAATCAATTTATTGAGGGAAAGGAAAGAGAGAAACGATGATGGAGATGAAAAGGAAACGACGGTGGTGATGGTGGAAGGGAGAGATAAGGGTTAGGTGGTGGAGAGATAAGGGTGAGAGAGGGTGATGGCGGAGGAAGGTGGAGAGGGAGAAAAAAAAAAGAATTTGGGAGTTTTGGGAATTAGAGTTCGAACAAGAAAAGGTTTTCTTAATTTTTTTCCTTTTTTTTAAAAAAAAGAAAAGAAAAAACTGGGGTAGATCTTGCACTAGCCGCGCGTGGCTCAGTGCAAGCCCGTGCGCGGCTTGTGCCAGGCGTTGTCGCCTGGATTGGGCACCGAATGCCCGCGCGCGGCTTCCCTCAGGCCCATAAGGTGTGCTGCTACCCGCACCTGGGCATCCCCTGGGTGTGCAAAACTCCAAATTGTGGCTCTTTTATGCTCCAAACTACTTCCGACATGACCCGAATGGAAAAATGAATTAATGCAAATCAAATTATACAAAATAAAAGTAAACTACAAGTTAATGTGTACTAAATTAAAAATTCTAACTAAAATAATGATAAAGATAATTAAAATTAGTAAGACAGATTAGAAAATGGGTTTCCTCCCAGCAAGCACTGTTGTTTAACGTCGTTAGCTCGACGGAGTGTTGAGGTATTTATTCAGAGAAGGTGATGCTCTGAACATGGTGCACGTATTCTCCTTCGAAGTAATGCTTTAATCTTTGGCCATTGACTATGAAGGGTCTCTTTTCGTCTCCTTCAATCTCGATTGCACCATAAGGATGAACTTTAGTCACAACAAAGGGTACGGACCAACGTGATTTCAATTTACCTGGATATAATTTAAAACATGAGTTAAATAAAAGAACTTTTTGACCCACTTTAAATTCCCTCCTTAGGATATTTTTGTCATGCCAAGCTTTGGTCCTTTCCTTGTAAATTCGAGCATTTGCATATGAATCTCTTCGAATTTCTTCAAGCTCATTTAATTGCAACAATCGCTTCTCCCCAGCGGATTTGAGATCATAATTCAATGCTTTCACCGCCCAATAGACTTTATGCTCAATTTCAACTGGTAAATGGCAAGACTTACCATACACAAGTCGATAAGAAGACATGCCCAATGGAGTCTTAAATGCAGTCCTATAAGCCCACAGAGCATCGTCAAGCTTCATTGACCAATCCTTTCTAGTGTGACTAACCGTTTTCTCCAAGATAACTTTGATTTCCCGGTTAGATACCTCTACTTGCCCACTTGTTTGAGGGTGATAAGTGGTTCCATATTTGAAAGTGCACCCATACTTACGCATTAATGCCCTGAACTGATCATTCTGAAAGTGAGTACCATTATCACTAATGATAGCACGAGACTCCAAATCTAGAAAAGATACTTTTCCGAACAAACTTAACCACACTAGATCCTGAATTGTCAGGCAATGCTATAGCTTCCACCCATTTAGAAACATAATCAACAGCAACAAGAATGTACTTATTCTTACCAGATAGAATGAAAGGTCCCATAAAGTCAAGTCCCCAAACATCAAAGATTTCAACTTCTAGAATACCTGATTGAGGCATCTCATGCCTTTTGACTTATGTTACCAGTTCTTTGACATCGGTCACATGACATTACGAAACTCATTGCATCCTTAAAGCCTGTAGGCCAAAAGAAACCACATTGAAGTACCTTAGCCGCTATTTTAGATGCACCATGATGTCCCCCACAAGGAAGTGAGTGACAATGAGTGAGGATAGAGACCATTTCCTCCTCAGGAACACATCTTCGAATGACACCATTAGCACATCGATGGAATAAAAGTGGATCATTCCATATGTAATGCTTAACTTCCGAAAGGAACTTTCTTTTTTGGTGATGATTAAGACCCAATGGTACTTCATTAGAGACCAAGAAGTTTACAATGTCAGCATACCATGGGTCATTAGCATCCTTTACTGCCATTAAGTTCTCATCAGGAAAGCTATCATTTATTGGTATGTCATCTGTCTTATCTTGTTGTTCCAATCTAGAAAGATGGTCGGCGACTAAATTTTCTGACCCTTTCTTATCTCGGATTTCCAAGTCAAATTCCTGCAAGAGTAAAATCCATCTAATTAGTCTTGGTTTGGTGTCCTTTTTAATCAATAGATATTTCAAAGCAGAATGGTCAGTATAAACAACAACTTTGGAACCAACAAGATAACATCTAAATTTCTCAAAAGCATAGACAACGGCTAGCAATTCCTTCTCAGTGGTAGCATAGTTAATTTGAGCATTATCTAAAACTTTGCTAGCATAATAAATAACATGTAATCTCTTATCCTGTTTTTGTCCAAAAACTACTCCCATAGCATAGTCACTAGCATCACACATGACTTCAAATGGGAGGCTCCAATCTGGTGCAACCATGATAGGAGCTGATGTAAGTTCCTTTTTCAACCTGTTGAAAGCATTCAAACAATTCTCATCAAAATTAAAAGGAACATCTTTTTGAAGTAAATCACATAAAGGCTTAGCTATTTTAGAGAAATCCTTAATGAAACGCATATAAAAGCCTGCATGCCCAAGGAAGCTCCGAATAGCTCGAATCGAGGTGGGTGGTGGTAGTTTGTCAATGACTTCAATTTTTGCTTTGTCCACCTCAATTCCCTTTTGTGAAATTTTGTGGCCAAGAACAATCCCTTCTTGTACCATAAAATGGCATTTTTCCCAATTAAGCACAAGGTTTGTCTCTTCACATCGCTGAAGTACCTGTTCCAAATTGGACAAACATTCATCAAAAGAAGGTCCAAAAACATAAAAATCATCCATAAATACCTCAATTATCTTCTCCACCATATCGGAGAAGATAGACATCATGAATCGTTGGAAAGTTGCAGGAGCATTGCAGAGTTCAAAAGGCATTCTTTTGTAAGCAAATGTGCCATAAGGACAAGTGAAAGTGGTCTTCTCCTGATCTTCTAGGGCGATGTAAATCTGGTTATGCCCAGCTAATCTTTCCAACATTTGATCAATAAAAGGTAAAGGAAAGTGCTCCTTTCTAGTTGCTGCGTTCAATTTGTGGTAATCAATGCACACTCTCCACCCAGTTTACCACCTAACAGGGATCAACTCATTCTTTTCATTATGCTCAATAGTGATACCTCCTTTCTTTGGAACAACCTGTACAGGCCCAAGGACTATCAGAAATCACATAGATAATTCCTGCATCAAGTAATTTAAGTACCTCATCGCGCACAACATCTTTTATGTTTGGGTTGAGTCTCCTTTGATGCTCCACACTGGGTTTGTGATTCTCCTCCATGAGAATCTTGTGCATGCACACTGATGGACTAATGCCTTTAGTGTCAGCAATGGTCCAGGCAATATCCATCTTGTGCTTTCTCAAAACGCGAACAATCTTCTCTTCCTGCACACTAGATAAAGAAGATGAGATAATAACAGGATAAGTATTTGATTTACCCAAGAAAACATACCTCAAATGAGAAGGAAGTTGTTTCAATTCTGGCTTTGGTGGTACTTGGCAAGAAGGTAACAATTTGGGTTTCCTTTGTCCAAATTCTTCAATAGCTAAACATTTATTAAAAGAACCACTACCTTCTAACCTAGCAACATAATTATGCAAACTTTCAACAACTTCTTCATCACCTAAAGGCAAAGTTAAACAAGGAAGAAGAGAATCATGACTTATCATTTGAACAATATTCTCATTCACAGATTCATCCTGCACATCAAGTCTAAAACAAGAATCCTCAAAAGGAAGACTTTTCATGGCTTTGAAAATATTAAATTCTTCCTTATCCTCACCAATACTCAAGATGAGTTTTCCAGCTGCAACATCAATCAAAGCATGGGCAGTAGCCATAAATGGTCTACCCAAAATCACAGGCACATCCACATCATATTCCATCTCCATGACCAAAATATCAACAGGAAATATCAACTTACCAACCTTTACCAACAAATCCTCTATAACAACTATAAGATATCTTACCGAACGATCGGCCAATTGTAAGGCGATTGTTGTAGGTTTGAGGCCTTCCAATCCAAGATTCCTGTAAAGAGATAAAGGCATCAAATTTATGCTAGAACCTAGATCAGCCAAACACTTGACTACACTCATTTCACCAAAGTAGCAAGGTATAATAAAACTCCCTGGATCCTTTAACTTTGGAGGTAGTTTCCTCTGAAGGATGGCACTACACTCCTCAGTTAAAGGTACAGTAGAATATTCCTCCAATTTCTCCTTGCTTGACACAATCTGTTTCAAGTATCTAGCATAACTAGGCATTTTGACAAGTGCTTCAACAAAAGGTATGTTAATAGTAATCTTCTTAAACAAATCTAAAAACCTTTTGTAATTATCCTCATCATGTCTCTTTCTAGTGGTACAGAAGGCTTAACTGGAGCTTGAGAAGTTGGCTTACTTACCTGAGTTGTGCTTACCTCATCGGGATCACCATCCACAAGTTCAGCTTCCTTTGGAGTGGATTTTACTGCTCTCTCTTTAGTGGCATCAGTTTCCACAAATTTTCCACTCCTTAAAGTGATGGCTTTGCAATTTTCTTTAGGATTTACCTTAGTATCACTAGGGAATTGACCATTATCTCTTTCATTCAATTGCTTAGCCAACTGACCTACTTGAACCTCAAGATTTTGAATTGCATTTTGTGCTTGTTGTAGAGCATTTTGATTATTTTGTGCAGTAGCGTCACTTCTCTACATGAACTGCATGAACATCTCTTCTAATCTCTCAAATTTTTGGTTTGAAGGAGATGGTTGAGGTTGTGGTGGAGGCGGTGGTTGTTGTTGCGGAGGTTGTTGAAACTATTGTTTGGGTTGTTGATATCCATGTTGACCCACAGGCCTGCTAGAAGAAGCACCTTGAACCCCCCAAGAAGAATTAGGTTGATTTCTCATCCCTTGATTATAAGTGTTAGGGTAAGGGTTGTTTTGTGGTCTTCCAGTATTGGCAACATATTGGGCTTGTTCTACATGTGGACACTCAGAACTATCATGGGAATCTGAACACCAATCACAACTCACATGAGAGTTAGAAGGCTTAAAGATAACATTAATATTAGCTTTGCTCAACATAGTAACAATAGAGTCAAGTTTAGCATTAAGCACAGTAACACTATCCATCGAATGCAAACCTCTCTTGGACCCATCCCTTTCCCCATAAAATTCTTCATTGTTGGATGCTACAGTTTCCATCAATTCCAGTGCCTCAGCCACAGGTTTCTTCAATATAGCACCACCTGCTGCAGAGTTCAAATTGGATTTACATTGAGATAAAAGACTATTGTAAAAAGTTTGTACCAATAACCAATCTGGAACTCCATGGTAAGGATATTTCCGTAGCAAATCCTTGAATCTTTCCCAGGCATCATGAAGCGTTTCGTTGTCACGTTGCTTGAAGCTAGTGATATCGGTTCTCAGCTTGTTGCTTCTTTCGAGTGGAAAGTACTTTGTCAAAAAAGCTGTGGTAAGTTCATCCCATGTTTTGAAGTGGCTTGGAGGAAAGGAATTCAACCAAGCTTTCGCTTTATCCCTGAGAGAAAAAGGAAACAAACGTAAGCGGTTTGCTTCATCAGTAACATTATGAATCTTTACCGTATCACAAATTTCCTGGAAATTTGTTATATGCAGCAAAGGATCTTCAGTAGTTCTGCCATCAAAAGGATTCTGTTGAACCATTGTGATGAGGCCTGGTTTGATATCAAAGTTTTGAGCCTGAATGGTGGGCCTGGGTATGCTAGTCTGAGCATTGGTGATACTCGGGAGAGCATATTGTCCCACAGGTTTGGTATCAACAACTTGATCATCAGCCATGATTTCTTTTTGCTTTTGCTTTTCAAGTTTTGTTTGAGCTCGATTAAATTTGCAGAGTTTCTCAATTTCAGGGATGTATGGAGCAAGAGCAGTAGATGAAGTGGTTGCCCTTGTCATACACTACCTAAAACCAAAGAAAAGAGAGAAGATCAAACGAAATAAAATAAAGGATAAAAAAAATTAAAAATAGTAATTAAAGTGTTCCTCGGCAACGGCGCCAAAAACTTGATGTACTAATTCTGCAAGTATACAGAGTCAGTTGAAGTAATAATCCTAGAATAAACCAGGTTTCGAATCCACAGAGAACAAATAATCCCTATTTTAATTAATTCAATCAAGGAAAGAAATTATAAGGAAATATTAAAACAATTCAAACTAAAAACAATTAAATTGTAAAAGCAGAGAATAAAATAGTTGGTAAGATAATAATTGGAAAGCTTAGAGTTTCAGGTTTCACCTAATTGGGAAATTACTAACTAATCTATGAATTGAATTGATGTAAAATTAGAATAGAATTACGCTTAATTACGTATGTGCTCCGTCAAGTCTACACAGGAATACCAAACTAATTAGATTCACAATCCGTCGATGAAAACCCAATTAATTAGACTCATTAAGAACAAGTAATTATTCACCTATCAAATTTGCTTAAGATTCATGTCTGATCCTGTCTAATTTGTCTATTCTCCTAGTGCACAGATTATGCTTCTCCTGTCAGTTCATTACACAATCTCTAAAACAATCTATATGGTGATCAGACATATAAATCTCATGAAGAACAAAGAAAATAGATCTAACCTTAAAGAAAATCAATTCAAAACATAAATTAAACAATAATCCCCAATTGGCTACGCCTAAAACCCTAATTGGGGATTTAGCTACTCATGCTCATAAAATCAAAACAAGAATTATTATTAAGAAGAAGAAAACTCAAGAACATGAGTAAGAAGAAAACCCCTTGAAGAAATCTTGAAGAAAGCCTCCCAAAAATCCTTGGTAGAATAATTGATAGCTAATAAAATACAAGAGCTTTCCCTTTTATAGGGATACAAGTTACAATTAATTAATAAATCCTCAAGGGGCTAGGAATAAAGAAAATCTGACTTTTATTGGCCCAAAATTCGTAGAAAATAATTATTGGTTGAGAATAGGTGAAAACCCATCAACATTAGGAGAAATTCTATTCAAAATCGGGTCAAAATCGGATACAGTCGACTAGCCCGCGCGCGTCCAAGGTTCACTTGCGCGCGACTAGTGCCAGGCTAATCTCCACGTCCAAAAACAAGCTTACCTGCGCGCGGCCAAAGGCTGACCCACGCGCGGGTTACTCCAGGCCCTTTTTGCTTCTTGAAAATTTGGCTACCCGCGCACGGCCAAAGGCTGACCTGTGCGCGGGTTGTGCCAGGCTCTCTTCTCTCGCACCACTTAAATCTCTTGGCTGAAATTCCTCCTTGGTACTTCCAACTCCTATTTTCCTTCAACTTGGTCCCTTTTCTTCATTAAATCTCCAATTAGGCCTAAAAGAGAAAATCAAAGGAAATTAAGTAGAAATAAAATAACTAACGAAAGCACCAAAAATAACACCAATAATTATGTGAAAATATGGACTTATCAGTTTATTGATAACATATAATATAATAATATAATATAACATGATTATCAATATATATATATATATATATAAAGATTTAATAATTGTTAAAAATACTAACAAATGATTAATAGTGAAAGAACAGTCACATCCATAGAGCCATTCAGAGAGTGATCGAGACAAAATAAGACCCTATTTTTATGATCATTTTCCTATGCTTTTTGGTATTTTTATGTGGAATTTAACCCTATTTTGCAAGTATTTGTGTTTTTAGGTCTTGAAGAGAAGAAAAGCGGAAACTTGTTGTTTTTCACTATTTTTGGAGCTATTTTGATGACTTTTTACTCAAATATGGACTTAGAAATTTGGAGTGTAGATTTGGAGATTCGAAGTTCGTGTTTGAAGATTATTTGAAGATATGAAGACCATTGAAGAATTATTTCAAGGAGCAAGAATTGAGGATTGAGCTTAAATTGCAAAGAATTGAAGACAAGCCATGAAGAAGCCCAGAAGCTTTGGAATTTTGGATATTTCATATGGGATAATACTCACCTCATATAAGCCCACAATTGAAGTTAAAATCTCAATTTGTGCCGCACAAACCGAAGGAAATATCCAATTCCCGCATATTGCCGCAACACTTTCCTAGTTGGATTAGGATTCAACGCAGTCTTTGTAAAAAACGCATACCTTTCCGCTCAGATGTCCGTTTTAGGCCCATGAGTAGTCGTTGGAAAGCTAATTCCGAGATCTACAACTTTCCTTTGAAGCCCATAGCCTAGTTTTGTCATCTTCAAACCCGAAATTGGTGTCGAAGTTGCTGTGCGATTCCAGAATTTTCTAGAGTCCTATTTTCTCAAGGATTTCGGTTCTAGGACTTTTAATCCAACTTGGAGACCAACTTAGAGCCTAAAACGTCCTAGAGTCCTATCCTAAGTATAATTGGAGTCTTTAGGTTATTTTTCCACTATAAATAGCCACCTTATGTAACCCTAGAGAATACATCTAGATACAATTTTCTAATTTTCTCTTCATCTATTTTTCTTCTAGTTCTAGTTTTTCTTCTAGTTTTAGGTTGAAGGTGTCGACACCTATCTTAGCATAGAGAGGTGCGATATCCTCCTTGTTGAAGGCTAAGGAGATTTCGCCCCAAGGTCTTGTAAGTTTTCTTATGCCTCTCATGGATTTTCCCAAATCCATGAGTAGCTAATTTTCTTCATACTTCTTATCCTTTGGTGATTTTAATCAATTGATTATGATGAGATTTATGTGCTTGTAGTTTGATATATATTCTTGATAGATAGTAAGCGAGTCTCTATTTTTTTTCATGATCTTGATTCTTATTGATTTATAGCGGCCGTTAAAGAGATAATTTGATAGATCTACTGTTAAATCAAACAAGACGGCGAGAGCTTGAGTTTGATTGTATGGTAGCAATTGGATGAGAACTAACCTTCCTTCCAAGAGACGAGTTTACCAATGACCGATTTATTTGCTTGTTGTTTGGTTTTACTTGTTAAGCATGTGTGAAAAATTAATAATATAATTGTTCTTAATGCTTTGTTTCTTGGCAAATCTTTTAGTCGTAACCGGTAATTGACTTGTTAAGTAATAAAATGGGTAGTTTAAGTTTTAACCGGTAATCTTACCTAATATACATGTTAGGGTTTCCCTAGACCAGTTATCATCAAGAATAAAATATTAAATTCATCTTTTTAATCAAGGATCCATAGTTAATCTGATTGATTTCTATCATTGGAGAAGAAGTATGCCTTATTAATTATTGTTTGCTTTATTAATTGTCATAGATTTAGATTTAATTTACTTTGCTTTGTTTTTAGTTTAATTGCTTTCTTTTAATTAATCTTTTTAATCCCCTGTTTTCTTTTTAAAAGCAATTTTTTGAAAAAGATTTATTCTTGGGATAAGTTTATTCCCCTTCTCTGTGGGATTCGGCCCCTGCTGGCCCTATCTATTTAGTTAGGTTTTTGTGGGGATTATTTTATGATTGTTGACGACTGATCAGAGAGTCCTGAAAACTCGACCACTCATTGTAAAAATGAAAACCCTTCTTCGGAAAGACTACGGTCACCGACCATTATCAAGTGGCGTGCAACATTTAAATGAATTGAATTACATATAAAATACATATACTTTATCACTAATTTAAATTAATTAACGCTAATCAATTCTAAATTATTGCAAATTAAAACAAATTAAGCATTAAATTAAACAAATAATTAAAATGATAGCCTTAAATTAAACAAATTAAAAAATGATAGACCCTTAATTGTACCATTAAAGAACTTTGGGGACTAAATTGAACTAAAATAAGAGACTAGAATAACTAGATTGAATAAGGACAGAACTTTCGGTTTAAACATTTACTTCTGTTTCATCATCTGCTTTTGTTGACTCTTTATTTGTTTAAACAAAATTAAAATTTCATGTATTTAATTAATTATAGTTTAATTAGTTATAAGGGTACTTTTTAGTCTTTTGCTTTTAGTTATATATATATATATAAATATTTTGTAGTTTAACACTTTTTATATTGATTAATGAATCATTTAATTGTGATCATTATTATATAAATTTTATTATATTCATATATATAATAGGTTTATTTAATATTAAAAGGAATTATGTTTTTTTTTTCTAAACAATAAAATATTTTATTTTGTAAATATTATTAAATTCAAATTATTTCGGGTTCGGGTCGGGTTCGAGCTTAGGCTGCCTCGAGTTTGGGTATTTTCGGACTCAGGTAATTTTGAATTCGGATTTGGACGGGTTCGAGATGTTGACTTTTCTAATTAACTTGTGTTTAAGCGGGTTTGGGTTTGGGCGAGTTTCGGATTCATTTTACCAGCTCTAATCACACTGCACCAATCCATGCTAACAAAGGAGCTCTTAGAAGAAGATGTAATAGTAATTAAAATGAAAACAAAAACTAATTAAAAATTAACGAAGTGAATAGTGAAGCACAAAGTTGCATTTTGGAGAATTTTGGCACAGAATCTGTAATCCCTATAAAAGTCCAACAAAGGCATAATCTTTTAGGCCTAGGGAATAGTAAGAAATTAACCCATTCCAGCCAGTTTAAAAGTCACACCTGTCCTCTTATACTTGCCCATGCTTTTTTTTTTTTAGTTTAAAATATAAGCTTCCATTCAGCTTTTTTCATTCAAGTGCCATTTACATTAGCCGTTTCCATAAACATGAAAAGCTGGGTTTTGGTGGTCACCTAACAACATATATCATGCAACAAAGATAAAGTGGGGATATATATATATATATATATATATATATATAAACAAAATACACAGCCGTTTTCGTTGGTAGACTCACGGAACAAACCCAAGTGTGAAACACAGGTCGAATCCGGATTAGTAATAGCATTCTCAAGGTTGTATCATACTTACTTCTTTTAGTTTTATTTTCTAATTCCAAGCAATTTAAATTGGGATTAATGCCCTTTTTGCCTCTTGAATTTGTAATTTGGAACCATATTAGTCTCTCTCAAACGGTAGGCGTGATAGCGCCGTCATGTTGCTAATGTGGCAATGCCACGTGGCACAAAAATGTCACGTCAGCATTTTGGTTCGATGTGGCAATGCCACGTCAACAACATAACAATGCCTTCATGCGTACCCTTTGAAAGGGAGTAATGGCTCCAAATTACGAGTTCAGGGGGAAAACATCCAAAATTAAAGTTTAGGGGGCAAAACGTCCAAATTGTACAAGTTCAGAGAAAAAGGATATTAAGCCATTGAAATTGCGAGAAAAATTAAAGAATTGAGGAAGAAGATCTGCGTTTAGTAGAACGGTGCAGTAGTAGTGCGATTGACACTGTTCAGCAACTGTAAAGATGAGATTACACTGTACATACTAGATTAGATACTGTACAAATGAGATTATTAGAGTAGCATTTGAAACGGAGTTTACACTTAAGCTCCGTTTGGACCCAAAACGGTGATGAAACGGTCAAACGATGGTGAAACAGTTACAAATAAGAAGTCTAAGCCATTAAGAAAAGATGAGAAAACTGGATTCTTGTTTTCTAGAAAAAAAAAAAAACCCCTTCTTGTTTATACTTGTTAAAGTTGAAAATAATCAATAAAAAGGTTTCTTTTTGGCGAATAGCTTTTCTTACTACTAAATTCTAGACCATAAAAAAAACACTAAAAAATCTTGCAATTGAGATTTGTAAGTGTTGAACATTCGTCATTTGACCTAAAAGTACAACACCAATCTACTGATAAATCATTCTATTTTTTTTTACTTATGAATAAGATATTAAAATGGGTTACACAACAGAACTTAACATAGTCATCTCCCATCCCATAATTTTATACGTTCATCTTGGGATTCGAACTCGAAATTTTCCACGGAAAATTTCTAATTTTAACCATGGAGAGTGTCCTAAGTAACAAACCACTCTACTGTTAAATATTGATGAATATGTAAAAGAAAGAACAATTCAGCTTTAAGAACATGTAAGTTCTGCAATTTTTTCAAAATTTTGAATTCCCATTTCTAATAGGTACATGAATTTATGAGATTATCATAGAGAATTATTATATCATTATCTAGCTTAAGTGCTTATTTTTGTTTAGAAAGGTAAACAATAAGTGAATATTATATTCATGAAAGAAATGGGGAAAAAATTAATCACAAAAATAAGCTTGACTCACAAAACGCATGATACCGAAGATAATTTGATTGCTTAATAAGGCTTTTTTTTTTCTTAATAAGGCTAGAAAAGGCTAGCTTAATAAGGCTTTCTAGTATACAAGGTTAGAAAAATGAGTGCTCCGCAAATTTCGGATCCTGGTGGCGAGAGAATTAAGCGGAATTGCAAAAAATACAAGAGGACATGACAGTCAATGGAGGTGGCTTCTGGTGTTGTCGATTAGGCTTCTGATGCTGAGGCAATTCCAACTGACAAGAATCGACCCTTTGCTGAAACTGTGAAACGGTTGACTAAGGGCGCTAGTTACAAGTCAGATTGGGCCAATATGGATTCAAGCGATGTCCTTTCTTTTGGGGATGCAGATTCTGATGATGAACAAATGCGTCTGGTTTACCAAGGAGGAGAAGGAACCGATGCAAAAGCCTTGGAGGAATGCTTTGATAGTGAAACTTTTAGGGAGAGTTATGGGCTTTAGTTTGAATTCTTCGAAGATTCAAAAGTTGTGGGGCTTGAAGGGTGAGTATAAGGTCACTGATCTAGACCATATGATTATTTCATAATTCGATTTGGAAAGAAGAGTGACTATACTCATATATTGGAAGGAGGCCTTTGGATTATTGGCGGCCATTATCTTACTGTTTGTCAATGGAGGCCAAAGTTTATGCCATGTTCGGATAGAATTGTAAAGATTGTGGCTTAGGTACGATTTCCAAGTATTCCAGTTGAATATTTCAACTTAATTGCGTTGAGGAAGATGGGGGAATATATTGAAAGGGTATTAAGATTGATGTTGTTACTTCAGGTGGATCAAGAGGACGGTTTGCTCATGTTGGTGTAGAGTTGGATCTCAATAAGCCTCTTCTACCTAAGGTGGTGGTTGAAGGAGAATCCATTAAGGTGGAGTATGAAAAATTATCTCATTTGTTTTGAATGTGGTATTTTTGGCCATCGAAAAGATGTATGTCCTATGTTGATGGTTCATGAAAGCCTGGGAGGTTCGCCTTCGATGATGCCGGAAACGCAGGTGGAGAAGAAAGATAATGGCTTTGGGCCGTGGATGTTAGTACAACGCCGGCGACGTTATCCTGTTTAGTCGAAAACCAGTAAAGGAAAGGATGGGAGTGAGATAATTCCGGTGTAGGTTCCTCGGCAGGATCCCCGAAATGTGAAAGATCCTGCGAGGAGAAAATCCGGGGTAATTAAAGCTGCTTGGAAGGAGAATGAGACAATTGGAGAGTGAATCTCGCGGGTGATAAGAATAATACAGTTTCCATTTCTCACCCGACTCCTAAGGAAAGTTTGAATTTGGAGAATAAAAGAGCGGGGATGGTTGTTTTCAATTTATGTGAGCATTTAGTTGATAATTCTAAGACAGACTTTACCTTTCAAGCGGAGGGCACAAGTATTGGGCCGGGTCTTGGGTCCTCTTTAAAGAAAGGTAGTAAGAAGGGGACTAAAAAAAAATTTGTCGGGGGCTTCTAAAGGTGTCTTCAGCCCAACACATATTGTCAATGGGAACGAGCAAAAAGGGAGGATTATTGTGTTAAAAGAGCCGATAGTTGTTAATCCTGCTGGTGATATTTCGACATCCGTTGTTCAAGAGGGGCAAGATTCCGTTGTCGAGACTTCTGCTGATGATAAAATTGATGAATCCATGTGTGTTGAAGATGGTGTTGACCATCAAAATTCTCCTTCTCTTTCTTTATGATGATGATTGTGTGGAATAGTAGGGGTTTGCGTTACGCCAAATTTCGACGAACAGTGAAAGAGTTGATTAAGGAATATAAGTCGGCTGTGTTGTATTTAATTGAGACTAAAGTTGAGTCAAGTTCGGTGAAGAAGGTGGGCAGTTTGCTCAAGATATCGAAATTGTTTGAAGTTCCTACAAATGGTTTGGCCGAGGGTATCGCTTTGTATTAAAATTCCGATTAGGTGAATCTTGTTGTTCTTAGTGCTTCGGAATAATGCATTCATATGGAAATTGAGATTAATTATGTACAACAACTTGCTCCTCTGTTTATGTGAGGCTGAATGAGGTATGGAAAGATCAGTTTTGGGTGAGTTGAATGGTTTTGCTCAGTCGGTTTCTTCCCCGTGGATTGTGTTGGGTGATTTTAATGATTTCGCAGCGATGAATAAGAGGATGGGTATTAGCAGTAATTCACAGGATTTTTTTTTCGGAGAATTCTAAAGTTCCATCATAGGTGGGACGCTTGTGATTTATTGGACATGGAGTCTTCGGGTTGCCGCTTCTCTTCGATTCGTAAAATTGGTGGTAGAAGAGAATTTGGATGGAGTTCTTTGGAACCTTCTTGCTCTACAAAAGAATCCGACAAAAAAAGTATATTATCCTCCCTCGTCTTTACTCTGACCATCATTCGATTATGTTGGATTCAGATGATGTTCAGCTTGGCCCGAAGGAAAATAGACCTTTTCGATTCGAAGCAGCTTGGCTAGGCCACCCTAAGTTTAAGGACATGTTTAATGCCACTTGGAAAAATGGGGATGGAAATTTGTCTTTGGCAATTGATCAAGTTCGCAAAGAGGTTAAGGTATGGAAGATTGATGTGTTTGGCAATATTTATAAACGGACAAGAATTTTGGTAGCTAGAATTAGAGGATTCCAACAGAGCCCGGACTATGGAGTTTCCTCATTTCTCCAGGAGTTGGAATCTTGTTTGCAGCAGGAATATCATGAGGTTTTACGGCAAGAAGAAACCTTGTAGCTGCAGAAATCTAGGCTTGATTAGGTGCAATCGGGTGAAAGAAACACTACATTTTTCATCTTACCACTTTGGTGAGGAGGCAAAGAAACACGATTGCCAACCTAAAGGTGGATGGGCTTTGGGTTTCTGATCAAGTGGATTTGGGAAGACATGTGGTCGGGTTTTATAGCTCTTTTTTTTGCTTGGCAAGATTGCTTTTAGTGGCAGTTTTTGACACATATAGCCTAAAATTAATAGAGGAAGAGCAGCTACAGTTGTCTTGTGGTATTGGAATGGAGGAGGTAAAAGCTGCAACTTTCTACATGAAAGGTTTGAAAGCACCAGGTGTTGATGGTATTCAACCTGTTTTCTATCATGGTAATTGGGAGATAGTGCGAGATACCTTGCTCAAGTTTGTGGAGACGGCGTGGCATACCCGACAGGTTGGTTTGGAAATTTTAAAAGCTCACGTGGTCTTGATTCCGAAGATTTCTCAACCAATGTCTCTTAAGGATTTTCGCCCAATTACTTTGCTCAATACTTCTTACAAGTTCCTCTCGTCGGTGATTGTTAACCGGTTAAGGCCTATTTTACAACGTATCATTGGGCCGTTTCAGAGTAGTTTTTTTTCGGGGCGGAGTATGACAGATAACATCTTAATAACCCAAGAGGTGGTGCACTTTCTCATGGGATGTAAGGGTCGGAAGGGTGGTATGATTTGTAAGATTGAGTTACACAAGGCGTATGATAGTGTCTCTTGGAAATTCCTGAAAGAAGTTTTGGCTTTTTTCCGTATTCCGGCGAGTCTTATTGAGCTTATTATGTTTTGTGTTTCAAATATGGATATTTCAGTGATTTGGAATGGGGAAAGCCATCTTGCTTTTCGGCTAGAGAGAGGTTTACAGCAGGGTGACCCTCTTTCCCTATACTTGTTTATATTGGTGATAGAGAGGCTGTCACATATGATTTTGGAGAATGAGGAAATGAAGTTATGGAAGCCTATTAAGGTTTCGCAATCCGGGCCTGCGGTCTCGCATCTCTTTTTTGCGGATGATCTTATGTTGTTCAATGTTGCGGAGGGGCAAGTTGGGGTGGTTAGAGATGTTAACGGATTTTTCAAAAGCATCTGGTCTTCAGGTGAATTTGGATAAATTGGAGTTATGGGTTTCCCCAAATGTCCCAAGGGATAAAGCAAGGTGTTTAAGTAGGTTATGTGAAATTCCTTTAGCTTCCGAGTTGGGGACATATTTAGGAGTGTCTATTATCCATAGCAGAGTTACCAAGAATACCTATAAGCATGTGATTGATAGAGTTCTTGGAAATTTGGCTAGTTGGAAAAGGAAGGTCTTGAGCTATGCCTGTAAAAAGACGTTGATTCAATCAACTTTGAGTTCACTCTCTACCTATACTATGCAATCTGCTATGTTACCAGTGGCGGTGTGTAATAGATTGGATCAGTGAAGCCTATTAAGGTTTCGCAATCCGGGCCTGCGGTCTTGCATCTTTTTTTTGCGAATGATCTTATGTTGTTCAATGTTTCAGAGGAGGGGCAATTTGGGGTGGTTAGAGATGTATTAACGGATTTTTCAAAAGCATCTGGTCTTCAGGTGAATTTGGATAAATTGAAGTTATGGGTTTCCCCAAATGTCCCAAGGGATAAAGCAAGGTGTTTAAGTAGGTTAGGTGAAATTCCTTTAGCTTCCGAGTTGGGGACATATTTAGGAGTGTCTATTATCCATGGCCGAGTTACCAAGAATACCTATAAGCATGTGATTGATAGAGTTCTTGGAAAATTGGCTAGTTGGAAAGGGAAGGTCTTGAGCTATGCTGGTAAAAAGACGTTGATTCAATCAACTTTGAGTTCACTTTCTACCTATACTATCCAATCTGCTATGTTACCAGTGGCGGTGTGTAATAGATTGGATCAGTGTAATCGGAATTTTCTTTGGAATGGCGAGGCAGATAAATCTCATGGTCATTTGGTTGCTTGGGATTGGGTTTGTCGGCCTAAAGGAAATGGGGGTTTAAGATTAAGATAGGCAAGGAGTTCGAATATAGCGTTGCTAGCCAAAATAGGTTGGAAATTACAAATTCGATCTCAAAATTTGTGTACTGAAGTTTTTTTTTTAAAAAAAAAGTTTAAAGGGCAAGCAGTTCGTTGACTCTTTAAATACTGGACGTTGCTGCTCCTCTACTTGGCGTGGGTTACTGCTAACTAGAGATTGTATTCGGCGAGGGACCCAGTGGAGATTAAAGGATGGCAGTGGGACTAATTTTTGGACCGATTGGTGGGTTGGTCATAAGACATTGATTGAAGTTTTGCAAGGTGATGGTCCTGTGGTGGATAAAGAAGTGAAAGTTTCTTCGTTCATTGGTCTACAAAGGGAGTGGAAGTTGGAGTCGATTGCTGCTTTTCTTCCACCTGCGATTATTGATGAGATTCGAGCCACCCCACTCTTTGTTTCGGTTGCTGAAGGGGATAGATGTGTTTGTGGTTGGGATAATCATGGTTAATTTACTGTGAAGATTGCTTATAGTGCTTTGATGCATAATGGCGTAGAAGATGAATGGAGGGGATGGTGCCATTGGATTTGGAAGCTCCTGGCCCCGGAGAGAGTTCGTTTCTTTTGCTGGCTATTACTTTTGAATAGATTGAATACTATGGAAATGCTTAATAGGAAAGGCCTCTTTCATGACCC
This sequence comes from Corchorus olitorius, assembly GCA_001974825.2. NCBI lineage: Eukaryota > Viridiplantae > Streptophyta > Magnoliopsida > Malvales > Malvaceae > Corchorus > Corchorus olitorius. The sequence continues at coordinate 23,865 of AWUE01021422.1, forward strand.
TTTGTGTCGGCTCTGCGGAGGGGAAGTCGAATCAGCCGAACATATTGTTTGTTTATGTCCTTTTGTTAGGGGCATTTGGTACTGTATTGGCCGAAGATTTGGAATAATGGTTGGTGAAAATCAGTCTTTTGAGGATTGGTTGTATTCCAATGGTACTAAGGGTACTCATATGTGTGATGGGTTTTATTGGAGTTTTTTCTTTGCCCTTTAGTTGTGGAGTTTGTGGAAGGCCAAGAATGAGCGAGTCTTCAATGCAAAGTCTCCGCTAGCGGAGCAAATTATTTCGTATGAAGTAAAGCTTACAATGGAAGCAGGTCAGGTGTGTTTTCCTTGTAAAGGGTCGGGTAGTTCATCAGGTCTGCTTGTTATATGGCAACCTCCTCCGGATGGATTATTTTATTGAACCCGGATGGCTTTCGAAGACATACGGATAACCATGCTGCGGCAGGAGGTCTCATTCGGGATGCGGCAGGCAGTTGGGTGGTGGGTTTTCAAGTTAATACTGGTGCTTTCGGCAGCCTTGAGGCGAGACTTTGGGTTGTCCGCCAAGGCTTGTTATTAGCAAAGGAGCGGGGTTGTACCCCATTAATCGTTGAATTGGATGCAGCTGTTGTGGTTTATTTTCTTAAGTATTTTTTGGTAAATTCTCATTCTTGTTATACCTTGGTAAGAGATTGTTTAGAACTTATTAAAGGTGATTGGATAGTGGACATTCGACATGTTTTTTGGGTAGGGAATATATGTGCAGACTGTTTGGCGTTGCTAGATCATGATGTTGGTCTGGGTTTTTTGATTTGTGATCAGCCCCCAGAGTAGCTTCTTCGATTGCTGCAGGCTGACAGGACCGAAATTGGCACTTTGCGACCTTAGTTGCTGCCTACCTTTTCTTTTTTAGTTCATTTGTAACAAAAAAAAAATAAGGCTTTCTAGTTTTGAACAAAAAAAAAAGGCTTTCTAGTAGTAGACAGGTGAGAAAGGTCGGAGATAGGATTGAAAGGGGCCCACCAATTACTTAAGCACTATATATACTAGTATTCCAAACCCACGCTTTGCCGCATATTTTTCTTTTTAATGTAAGAATGTTATATGTGTTGTTTTATTTCTATTATTTAAAATGTTTTCATCTTTGTTTGAGTTTTTATTCAATTCATGCTTCTGTTATTTTGAATTTAATTTAATTTTCATACAATTCATTACTTTTTTTGAGATTTCAAATGAAACAATATAACATACATTGAAAACACTGTTAGAACACTATATATATATATAATGAAAATCTTAATTTGACATCAAAACTATGTACAATAATTGTAAGAGAAGCTGTTTTATTGTGACAAAACTATAAACATAAGATATATAAATAAAACATGTCTTCAATTGTCATAAACTAAACAGTCATGTTATTCTACTTTAGGAGCTTTTCTGAGCTGTTGGTAAGTGGTAATAGATTAATTTTCACATCACTATTGCTAAGGCTTAACTTCCAGCGCTAGCTTTGCAGGGTTAGATAAAATCCATATTCCTCCACTTAATCTCATTGGGTTAGTAGCGATGATCCTCTTGCAAAAGATGTAATAATTTATAAGAGAAGAGATAATTGGTTTTGATGAAATTATTAGTAATTCAACTTTAAGAAGTAATGCAATTAGCAAACAAAACGCACTTAGAGCAAAGATGCTAATTGTTAAAACTCCTTAAAAGAATCGAAATCATAAATAGACATATATAATCCCAATTCATCAAAACAGCAAGAATTGGCTTCGGAGTAGAAATTTTCAAAATTTTCTTTTTATTTTAATTAATCATTTCTTGAAAGAAAATGACAAAGCTATTCGAATTAAAGGAACATGTGTAGTAACAATTATGTTAAGACCAAAAGAAATGAAACATCAACTTCCAATGAAGAGATTCAACAGTAGCAAATTTGATAGTAAATAAATATTGATTAGGCATCAAGAAGTTAACAAAAATTGAAAATTCATAGTAAATCTCTCATCGAAACCAAGAGAAAAAGTTGGAAATCATCAGGTATGATTATATTAGTTTCATTGCCCACAATTACATAGATTCAAAAAAATGAATAATGAGCATGGATTGCTGGAGTAACGTAGCGACAGAAAGAAGATGGAAAAGCAAGGGAAAATGATAGAAAGCGAAACAGCAAATAAATTCTCAGTAACAACTATTTACATGTCCTTTTAGTGCATGTCCATTGTGATTAACTGAATAGAAAACCAAAAGATAAGTATGTCAAAAAATGATATATAACAATAATTCAAAAAGAAACATGTACCTAAACTATCACACGCAGAAGACTTGTGAGCTTCTAACATCTCTTTAAGCCTTTTGGTAGCCATTGCTGCATCTTTTGTTTTCCTTTGAAGAATCTGTAAGAAAGTTTGTTAGTTGGTAACTGAATTGATAAAACATTAACAACGATGAAATAGCCAAAAGAGTATGCCAAAAGGCATCTCTAGAGATTCAAGTGAAGGGGAAAATCCCTCTGAGTGCATTAATCCTCTGAGTTTCTTTGTTTTTGTCGATGTTAAGTTAAGATCAGTCAAGAAGTAAACGTATATAATAAAATGGCAAACCAACATGGCGCTTTAAAATGGCTAGAATAGGAAGCCCTATATTTTAACACTTCAAAAACAGATGAAATCATAAAACATCAAAGACTACTTGTTAATGCCTTGATCCTTTACCAATTTTTTAGGTTGATTTAGTGCTGCGAGTATATGCCTTTATACTCATTCCTCATTCCCTCTTTTTTAAAGCTGCTAAAAAAAAGTGAAAGATCAACATTAAAAGCGCTGCAGAATAAAATACACACTAAATTAATACAATAGGACATTCCAACATTTCAAGAAAATCTTGGTGCTGATCATCATTTATGACATTTCAAAATTGAAGCAAATATGTTTTTGTTTTACTAACCCTTATGTGTTTAAGAAGTACAAAAAGAAAGGAGAAAGGAAGGAAGGATTAAATCATGTTGTTCTTGAAAAAGTGAACCACTTACAACAATTCCTTCTCCTAACAAGCCTTCCATTGTTGAAATTGTTCTGCCTCTAGTTTTATTTTGTGCTACAATTGAACATGGAAAACAGGGAGGCACATATGTATGGTTGTAAAAATAGAAATACCACTCTAGTAGACACTAGTTTTTTATTACATTATACGAGCGAGCTTTGGTTAACTAGAATTTGATGCCACCTCAATTTGTGCTGCAAATGAGGTTTTATCAGGATTTAAATTTATTTTTCTTCACAAACTCAGGTGCTACTCAAATGGGTTGACCAGGGCAAGTAAGGGTCGTTTCCCACTAGGAAGGTTGATAACAACAAGGAACCAATCCTTCACACTAAGCAAACAATTAGGTAGCACTGAATAATCAAAGTGTAAGAGAGTAATTGTCACTAAATAAAGCAATAGAATGCATTCTAATTAAGTAAATCTATATAAACTAAGCATACTTCCTTTCTCATCCCAATATGTAAGAGATCGATCATGTGTAATGGGTTCTTGACATAAAAGATAACAACCAAATAAACATGCATACACCCTGGCAGGATATCAGATTATAACTCCTTGCAAACAGCAAGTCACAACTTGTCACTAGGAAGGAGTAAGCAGTAGCTAATAGTTATGCACCAATTCCAAGTTCTTTACCTATATAAGGTGGATCTCACCTAGTTATCGACATCACATCTCCCTTCTAAGCTATATAAATTCGTCAGAAAGCATCCCTTTATATAAATAAATGAGGCATTAAGTGCATCGAACAATTAACTAAGCTATTAACTATAACATATCATTTTAGATCTATGTAAAACCGTAGCCCATAGAATGATAAATATGAGATAGCAGTTAACTATATAAATCAATAGTATGTTATATAATCAAGACAAATGAGATTCTCACATAATCATACACATTAGAAAGGTTATAATACAATTATCTTTACCACTTGAATCAGATCTAATCAACTATACTCATTAGAAAGCATGGTGTATAATCAATAGAAAAAAATCGGCAATAGCTTATCAAACACCCACATGAATGGCGCGCAACACTCATACAATCATAAGATAAACATAAGATGAAGCATACACTCATACACTCATACAATCATATTTGAATATATCATGCATAAGAAATTGAAGTAAGAACAAAGTCTCACCATTACACAATGAAATAGAAATCTACATGGGAGAGAAAAAAATTATAAAAGAACTACTCACTCATGAGATTGAGTGAAAGCTACATTCTTCTAAGGTTGGGAATCTAGCTAACAAACAAATGATTTCTCGGTTAAACTATGATGATGGACTAAGGATGTGTTATGTTGGGCGGCTAGGGTATGAGGAATACAAGAGTATTTATAGGCAAAGTAGAGCTAGGGTTTGCTAGGAGTGCAAATGACTTAGAAGTCCTTGAGGGCGGCCGACCTTGCTGAGCAAGTAGTGATATATAACTCCCCATGTAAGCACATATGGTTTCCTATGCATCACTTGCATCGACATGGACTAGTATGATCATATGGGCAACCATTAGCATAAGATGGTTAACCACATATTCTTCATTGGGCGATATTAGTCTTCATCTTCTCAAGTTGTCTTCTTGGATCTCCATTGATGATCATTCAAGCTTCCACTGATAACTTTCATGAGCTTCATCAACACATGGTTCACATTGAAGAAGTGGTTCACCACATCAATTGGACTATGATCGAAATTCACCATCTTGAGGTCACCTTTTGGGCTTCAATCCAAATGTGCTCCAAATAGCTCCATTTTACTCCATTTTAGACCATTTTGCAACTTTCTCTCCAAATGGACCTACAAGTGCAAAACGCCCGATTAGAGGGTAAAATAGCATATAAAACATATCAAATACATGCAAAAATAGATATAAAATGCATGTAACATCTTGGTCTCATCAGAATTCTAAGAAATAAGAATAAGCATGAATCAAACCTTAATTATCTTCATTTTTATTTCTCTGACTCTTTCTCTCACTCTATGTATCTTTATTGGGCTTCTCCTACATAATTCAAAGGTAAAAAACACCAAAACTATGAGAAACTAACATCATAGAAAACCTAAAAATCAATGGAGGAAATTAAAAAAAAAAAGTGAATCTTGGGAGATTTAGGTCCTTTTTCGTGTCTGAAATCTGACCACCACTCCATCAACAGCTTGTTCATTGCTTTTTTTTTTTATTATTACATATTCATAAAAATGACCTTGAACAGGCAAAATAAAAAACAAACGCAAAAGTGGCATTAAATGGGAAGAGCAAAGATAGAGAAGACATTAAATTGGGTATTTGATTCAAGCATATAAACAAACACGTATAATGCAATATGCTCAAAGGATGTGAAAATGAAAAAAATTTACCTGCTCAAACCCTTGTAGCAGAACCACTAGCCATACTGAATTCCTTGCAAAAATTTAATACACGGTACAAAACAAAGAGCCTCAACAAAATAACAGAAGGGAAAGGAAAACAAAGAGAGAATAGTAAAGAAAGAAGCAGAAAGGAGAGGGAAAAACAACAACAAAATTAATGTGGGAAAAAAAACACGCGATTACAGATTTGCAAAAGTAAATAACAACTCAAACAAAACAATAAATAAAAATTGGAAAACTCACCGTGTGCAAATTGAAATTGTTTGAAATTCACAATCCTAATTCTCTTCTTTGTTTAATCAGTATAGGTACACTAATAAGTCAGTAACTTCATTGTTTGATTCAAATTTCTATGGAGAAAAAAACAAATCAAATGCAAGAAAAGGAAATTAGGTAAAAGGGTAGCTGGAAGCTCAACATCTAAAGCAATTTTCAATTTACTAAAACTACTTACAGAATTAAACGATCAATTAAATCTTAAATGATTTGAAGGATTACCATTGATAAAGCCACTGTGGTGCATAAGTTTGGTCGAAACTATCGCTCGAGGATGAAGTGAATTTGTTGTAATCTCCATTCATTCCTCCTGTTTATATCAAGACAAAAGAAAAACATTTAAAGATTAAATCTATTTGACACATTAATGGCAGTACCAAATGTTGACTTTTAGTGATTAATCACAAACGCCATACTAATAAACTCAAATTGCATCACATGCCAGAAATAAATTTCATCAGAGACACATATCAAGATAAATACTTCTAAAAAGTAAAAACTTTTATGCAGAGCCCTAGTCGCTGATAAATAGATAAATATTTCAAGTTCACCAGTTCTTGGCTCTTGTCCTGCAAGCATAGTATTTGAAACTCAATGAAGAAAAAGCTGCAGGCAATCAACAGATGAAAATGGTCTAATTTAAGAGCTAAGTAGAGACACAAACTTCAATTTATAATATCATGTATATGGGACAATAGTATTGAATACAGTAAAGGTAAAGGATCACCAATTTATTGAGATTGGAATATATAGCACATAAAAGTGATCTATTTGGCCAAGAAATTAAAATGGTGCAAACCATCTTTTCAAAAGCTGTGAGGTATTAAAATGACATCACAACTGAACTTCATTTATAAAAAATTCCAATATCTATCACATCTATCACAATTATCACAGAAATCATTTTCATTTTTAATTATTGTCCCTAAAATCCAGATTTTTATATGATCAATTAATGATCATTTTTGTCAACCTACATGCTCATATCTCATCTATTCCAATATAATTATGAATGTAATTCCCATTAGTACTTCAAAAATGTTAGAAAGAAATCCCAAATTAGAAAAAAAATGATAATAATAATTGTTCCATCAACCATCCAATTTGAGATTGTTGAAAGAGTGTTCCTAACAAAATTAATTGACTATAATAGTAGAATTTCATTAGTAACAATAATCCAAAAGATTAATAATCCTCACTCGACAAGAATAGAAAATCAGCAATAAACCCCTGCAATACGCAAGAGTTAACACACAAAATAAAGGTAATCACCAACTTATTCTTACCCTCCAATTCTTAAAACTTGCAAATGGATTATGGAAATAAAGACATAAAATTGAACTTTTTCCTCCATCAATGTTGTCCCCACTAATCAACAAAATACTACCATTCGAAACCACTAATAAAAGAATTAACTTTTAGAATATCTACCTTTGCTTACATATTTTTTGCAAGTTACCTCAGTCAAATCTTGGCAGCGATCAGCCTCTAGGGATTTCAAAAGTTCGGAAGCTTTTCTGCAAGTTTCACAAAATTTACAAACTTTCTAAGAAAAAATCAAAGCGAAAAGAAACAAAAAGCTAAAAAAGACAGAGAGAGATGCTGGAGATAGAAGAAGGCATCACATTGGTAATCATCTCGACTGAGAACTTGAGACTTTCCCAAATAGTGGATCTCCCGACGAAGTTGTCAAACTAATCATCACAAATAGGAGAGAAGAAATCAATGGATAAACCTGCAAAAACACAAAATTATACAAAATATTTTCAATAATTTATTTCTGTAATAGGTTAAGATCAAAGAGAAAAGGAATCAACTGTAGGTAAAACAAAAAGAAGAAAGGTAAACATAACCATATGGTGAGCAGGACTAAAACTGCTGAAAAATCCAGGGGGTACTTTAGCATTTGAGATAGATCAGTGCATGCGATTGAAACGAAGCACCAGACAAAAATTAAAGAAGAAAAACAGGGGAATGAACACAGAGAGAACAGTATGCAATTGCAAGGTAAAAAATGAAAAAAACAAACAAACATTCAATTGCAATAATGAAAACAAAATAGAAAAGGAGCTTACCTTCAATTACTTTGAATATTGAAGAAAAAAATCTGCAAAAAGTAAAAAGGCCCACCGATTATTAGCAAAAATTAAAGAGAATCGAAACCAACCTGGAAAGTAAACATGGAAGAGGAGAGTCTTATCACCTCAACAAATTAACATGGGGGTCTGTTAGTTTAACTGTAAGGATGAAAATATGGATTTAAATGTAAGATTTAGCTTCAATTGGGTGGAGAAAGGCTAGAGAGAGAAAGTTTGATGGTCTTGATAATGGAGGAATAGAGAGAGAAAGGGAAAGAAAAGAGAGAATGAGGGAATGAGACAATTTGGAGAGAGGGTGACGGGTGGGGTGGGTTGCTGTGCAACTAATTTTTCTCTTTTTTGAAAAAAATTAGGAGAGAAAATTCAAGACAATCATCTGGCCCAAAACTAATACTTGGCCAGCTCAAAACTAACACAGGGCCTGGTAAACTAACATCTGGATGTTTTAGTGGAAAATCATACCCACATTCCACTAATCTTAAGGAAAAATCTTAATAAAGGTCCCTTGGCTTTCCAATTTCGTTCAATTCAATCCTTTTTTCATTGTTTTGCATGGATATAGTCCCTTGACTTTCCAATTTCATTCAATTCAATCCTTTTTTCATTGTTTTGCATGGATATTTATCTAAATTTAATTTTGTTCAAAATGATCATGTGTAATTCTGTTTCAATTGATCATGTTTAATTTTGTTCTAATTGATCATGTTCTAATTGATTATTATGATTAATTTATTTATTTATAATGTCATTTGATTATTGCTTGGTGTTAATGATTAGTTATGGATGGCATTCAATTTTTATTGATTAGTTTTTAATATTAATTGAAACAAATTAAACAAATTGACTAAAACTAATCAAGGAAAAAAACAATAATTCATAATTAATCTGAGCAAGAATAAAGATTATTAATGATTAGATTAAATCAAGGAAAAAAACCAATAATTCACAATCAATAAAAGCAAGAATAAATAGGATTAATGATTAGATTAATTCATAATATAGAACTAATAAATTCAATAATTCATCATTAATTAGAACAAAATTAAAAATGATTGATAATCAAAACGAATTAAAGAAATTATAATTTTGTTTTAATTAAAACTAATAAACCAATAATTCACTAATTAGAACAAAGTTAACATGATTGATGATCAAAACAAAATAAGAAAATGTTTGTTGGTACAAATTACATTTTATGTCTAAAGAACAAAATCAATATCCAAATCATAGGTCTTGATAAATAATCCAAATAATAGAATGTTTGTTGGTACAAATTAAATATCATGTCCAAATGACAAAATCAATACCTAAATCATGTAAACTAATCCATAGACTTGAAACATAAAAATATGTTTTTGAATCCTTCATGAAAGTCGTAGATCATGCAAATAAGAAAATGTTTGTTGATGGAGACGAAACATAAAAATTTCCTCTTGAGCCCTTTCATGAAACTCGTAAATCAAATTAAGCTTTTGGGTTCTTCATGAAAGTCATAGATCATGCAATAACCTTTTAACCGACACTTGAACAATCTCAATCGGACAAGTGGACCAAAAATTATAAAATATTAAATAGACCGACAATCGAAACCACAAAATTTCAGAGGCGTTTTTTAGAATCAAAACATTAAAATTGGCTTTTGAGTTCTTCAAGAAAGTTAGATCACGAAATTACCTTTTAATAGACACTTGAATCACCTTGATCGGACAAATAGAACACAAAATAATAAAATAAAAGCCGATGCGTTAAATCGTTCAATTCATAATTTGCAAAGGATTAAATAGCATAAATCATAAAAGTATAAGGATCATTTGATAAATATTACAGCTAAAAAAAGATTAGTTTATGGAAAATGGGATCCATCAGTAGTAACTTTTACCAAAGTCCCCAAAATACCACTGATCATCAATTGAAATAAATAAAAAACCAAATATGAAATACACTCGATCTTCAACTGGAATCCTATTCCCACGCAAAAAACCAACATGAATAGTGCATGAATTCATGAAAATTGAGGATTCATTAGTTTTTTTGTGATTTCCTTTACAACTAAAAAATGATTAGTTTATGGAAAATGGGTGATCGGTCGTCAACAAATCATAAAAATAAAATCCCAACAATTACTAACTAAAGATAGCTAGGGCAAGTAGTTTATGATCGGTCGTCAGCAAATCATAAAAATAAAATCCCAACAATTACTAACTAAAGATAGCTAGGGCAAGTAAGGGTCGATCCCACGGAGAGATAGGTTATTATTCTTTTTCTTAAAACAAATAAATAAAATAAAGAAGATTTTGAAAATAGAATTAAATCAAATCAAACTAATAATTAAAACTATCTAAGAAAGTAATCAAGAAAATTAAAGAAAACAATTAATCAGAAAGCATAATATAAATTGAGAAGATAATTAAGAAAACCCTCCAACATAGAATTAATCTCCCTCTTGACAATAATAACACGGATCATTGATATCTAAAAATTATGAAAACAATGGATAGCTTGCTTGGAATTTAATCCTAAATTACCTTAATTAGATAAAGCTCTTGATCCAGTGTGAATTATCCCTTTTATTCTTTAAACAATTACCTCTTGATCCAGTGTGATAATCAAGAATAAAGCATTAAGATCTAGTAATTTACAAGCACAATGGGCAATTAAAAATTGGTCAAAGATTCTCAAATCCCTTGGAAGGAAGATCCTTCGCTTCCAATTATTAAAATCCTAAGCATTCATCAATCATAATCAAATCAATTAATCAAAATATGCATGAAAATTCTAAATTTTATCTTCAAAAATCAATTTTGTCAAAAATTGGGGAAATAAGATCAATAAAAAACAATCAAATTCTATCCTAGATTCTCATGCAAACAAGGACTATCATATGACTCAATTATTCAAGTAAAAACCCTATCAAGTATTCACCCCCCACACTTAAAATTCACATTGTCCTCAATGTAAAAACAATCAAACAAAGCATGCAATATCATCTTACCAAAAATAAAGAGTTAGGGTTCAAGAAAACATACCTGAGCGGCCTTGATGAAGATAATTACTCAATCATAAAAGACAATAGAAAATTAAAGTGATAGGAAAATAAAACTAGATATTTTATTAATGAAACTTGAAAATTAAAGACATAAGATAAAGGAAATTGAAAATTAAAGCATAAATCAAATAACTAATCCTAAGATGCATAAAAATAAATCTTAAATCTAAAAACTTAAAACTAAACCTAAATTGGTTTATGAATAGCCTTCTCCAATAAATTGAAGAGGTCATCCAAATTCCCAATTATATTATTAAAATCATCTCTTAAGCTAGTAATTTGATCACTAATTTGATTGCACCGAACAAGGAAAGGGTGAAGCTCTTCCTCATTCTCCTTTTCTTGATTATTTAGATAGTGATCAAATCCTATTCTTGAAAGGTTTTAGTTAGAGTAAAAAGTTAGAAACATACCTGGACTAGGAATCCACTACCTTGTAGGTAGGTAATTTATCTTCTATTGCAATTAGAAGTTTTGATCCTACCTAAAATAGGATTTCAAATTGCAAGGAAAGAGAGGGAAAGCAGCGTGCGACCTTGGCATTTGCGGGCTGCTGGGGCGCTGCCATCGGACCTATTGGCACGGCCTGGTGCGCTTAGGCAGCAACAAACTGCCTTGCTCGCCTGCTATCGCGCAGCAACAGCAGCAGATGCCCTGCGGAAGCAGCTTCGTTGCGCTCCGCTGGAGGCGCCCTGTTGTGCAGCAACAGGCTGCCTCACGGAGCAGCAACAGGCTTGCGCCGCTGAGGCAGCAGCAAGCTTGCTGTTGCTCGCGTCCTGGGGTGCTGTTTGCTGGTCTGCTCGGACTGCTTGGTGCGTTGGAGTCGCTTGGGGTGCTTCGATAGTGGTAGCTTGGCAACCATGGTGCAACATGGCCTTACTCCATCCTTGAAGAAAATTTACAAATTCCTAACAAGCAAAAGAACTCAAAGAAAATTAGTGTAAAATTAAAAATAATAAAATTAAAGTTAAAATTAAATATGCAAAGAAATAAAATTGGGTTGCCTCCCAACAAGCGCTTGTTTAAAGTCATTAGCTCGACTCCTTTTCTTTTTCTCCCTTTGTTAGGGTGGATCATACCACTTCAAAGCATAAAGCAAATATGATGAGATTGGAAGAATATGAGCATAAAAACATGAAAGATAAAAGAAGAGATAAGGAAAGAAATAACCAATTTTGTTGAGGGCGACTCCATGAATAGTTAGGAATGACAATGCCATCTTTGCTGCCGTGATTGGTTGATGCAATGGGTGCTTTCGGCATTCTTGATTGGCATTACTATCTTCGTGCCTTTGGAAAGTGTCCTCGTCTTGGCAAATTTTCTTGTCCTCCAGAAAGAATTGATCCATAGATATCCTTTCCGCGTTTTTGAGTATCTTCAAAGCATTCAGACTCAAGAAGTTTGTTGATTTCCAAAAAATCTTGATCTTCATGTTCCAAAAGTTGGTCGTCAACAGAATTCAGCATGATTGTGTCTTTTGGCTCGAGATGTCCGAGTTGCTCATTATCTGGTGGCTCTTCTTTGTCTTCAGCAAATCTTGGAGGAGAAAGTGTAGGGATGTCCATCTTGATATCTTCTTTCGATGTCATTGATTCTTCTTGCAGAATCTCTATCTTTCGAATTGGATCGAGCTGATTTTCTTCACTGCATGTCTTCCTTTCTGCTACCTCTTCAGGCATTAGGACTTCTGCTTCCTCGATTTCTTCTTCATCTAGGCTCCTTGTAAGTACCAATTCAAGTTCATCTTCATGCTGAAGTGATTGAACTTGTTTAGAAAAAATTTCAATGGCATCAATGGCACAGATAGAATGAATCTCAGCAGGAGATTTCATGGCTTCATAAATATTGAATTCAATGAGTTTCCCATCAAATTCCATGCTGAGTTTTCCATCGTGGACTTCGTATTTTGTTCTGGCTGTGGCAAGAAAAGGTTTTCCTAGCAGCAACGGCAAATGAGGTAGATGAAGGTCATCTTCACTCATCTTCAGGACATAGAAATCTGCAGGAAAAACGAAATCTCCAATCTGCACTAAAACATCTTCAACTAAACCCTCAGGTTTAATGTTAGTTCTATCAGCAAATTGTATAGTCAGATCAGTATTAGTCACAGGCTCAATTTTCAATTGTGAATAGACAGAATAAGGCATGATATTAATTGGAGATCCAAATTCACACATGGCCTTTTCTATCTGATTCTTTCCTATCTTACAAGGAATAGAAAAAGATCCTATATCATGGCATTTATGATGCAATTTTCTCTGATATGTAGCAGATACATTCTCATTCATGTAAGCATATTTTTCAGAAAACTTACTCTTAGTCATGCATAATTCTTTGAGAAAATTTGCGTACCTGGGTTTTCAGACAACTTTATCAAGCAATGGAATATTTACCTCTATACTCCGTAGTGAATTGAGTTGCATTGCAAACCTTTGAGGGAACGGTATTGGATCATACTTCTCTTACATCTCTTCCATCCATTCTTCTTCGGCTTGAATTTGAGCAGCGGTTGCTGGTGAAGTGCGCTGATTCTTCTTGTTTTTGGTCGAAAGCCCCTTTCTTCTTGGCGATTGAACGTTGGCCACGACATCAGGTGGTGGTGCAGCAGAGAAAGCAGGTGCTGGAGGTGGCGATATGGAAGGTGGAAGCGGAACATCTGGTAAGTTCATCTTTTGTTCATACCGCTGTTGAGTTCCTTCGATTGAATTGACTCCATATCCTTGGGCATTGGTCAACCCATTTATGCGCTCATTCATACATACTTGAGGTATACATGAAGGTGGTTGCATAGTCTTCGGTGAAAGCATAGTCATTAGGTTTGTAATCATCTTCACCAAATCTCCTTGTTGAGCAGCTATCGAAGTCACAGTTGCTTCTAGGTTGTTCAATCGTTCATTCTCGTGCTTTGATGACGTGGTTGACATGTTTTCTTTAGTGGTATTGAACTGGTATATGTTTTCAGCCATTGTGTTGAGCAGCTTCCTTGCTTCTTCAGGGGTTTTGAGTGTTAGGCTTCCTCCACTAGCAGCATCAACATAGGTGCGATCTTCATAGAGAAGCCCATCGTAGAAGTTCTGAATCAGCAATGCTTCACTTAGGTTGTGGTAAGGGCAACTTGCGCAGATTTGGTTGTATCTCTCCCAGTATTGGTGCCACTTCTCTTCAGGTTGTTGTTGGCAGGTTGTGATTCTCCTCCGTACGTCAGCTCGCTTGGCTTCTGGAAAGTAGTTGTTCAGGAACACAGTCTACATCTCCTTCCAAGAAGTTATGGATTTTGATGGCAAAGTTAGGAACCAACTTCTTGCTTTCCTTCCAATGTTAAAGGAAAAGTTCGAGGTCTTGCTTGTTCTTCAGGCATCCCAGAGGTCGCAGCGCACCATATAAAGAAATTTTGTAAGTGCTCATGAGGATTTTCATGAGATTCTCCTTGAAAGGTTGGCAGCATGCGGATCACTCCAGAATTCAGCTTGTATGACGTGTCCATGGCTGGATAGTCAATGCAGAGTGGTGGCAATTCACAGTTGAAATTCAGCTCTCGTAACAAACGTTGTTGCGCCATTGGATTTTTTCCTACAAAACAGAGATGATCAAGTGCAAAACGAATATAGAAAAAGAAAAGAAAAATAAAATAATAAACAATCTCCCTGGCAACGGCGCCAAAATTTATGATCGGTCGTCAGCAAATCATAAAAATAAAATCTCAACAATTACTAACTAAAGATAGCTAGGGCAAGTAGGGGTCGATCCCATAGAGAGATAGGTTATTATTCTTTTTCTTAAAACAAATAAATAAAATAAAGAAGATTTTGAAAATAGAATTAAATCAAATCAAACTAATAATTAAAACTATCTAAGAAAGTAATCAAGAAAATTAAAGAAAACAATTAATCAGAAAGCAGAATATAAATTGAGAAGATAATTAAGAAAACCCTCCAACATAGAATTAATCTCCCTCTTGACAATAATAACACAGATCATTGATATCTAAAAATTATGAAAACAATGGATAGCTTGCTTGGAATTTAATCCTAAATTACCTTAATTAGATAAAGCTCTTGATCCAGTGTGAATTATCCCTTTTATTCTTTAAACAATTACCTCTTGATCCAGTGTGATAATCAAGAATAAAGCATTAAGATCTAGTAATTTACAAGCACAATGGGCAATTAAAAATTGGTCAAAGATTCTCAAATCCCTTGGAAGGAAGATCCTTCGCTTCCAATTGCTACCAAACAATTAAATCCGAAGATCCTTCAAGATTTTAATTTAGCTAATGCTACTTAATTTATCAAGAAAGTGCATACTTCAATCTATCAAAACAAGCAACATAGAATTCATGCAGAGATATTAAGAAATACCCTATTAATTTTCATATAAAAGCACAAAATCTCACCATGATATAAGTCAAGAGATCAATTAAATTCTATATTGGAGAAAAGAAAAGGATTACTCACTCATAAATTGAGTGAGCATCCAAAGAAAACTTACAGGACTTGAAGGCGAAATCCTCCTCTTGAGTAACCTAGGGTTGCCGCCCCTCTCTATGCAAAGAGGGGGTGCGGCACCCTAGCGCTAAAACTAGAAGAAAAACTAGAACTAGAAAAGAAAAAGAAGAAGAGAAAATTATCTAGATATTGTGTGTATGTGGGTATATGATTTGTGTTATAGGAGGTGGCTATTTATAGTGGAAATAACCCTAGAAAATCCAATTCTAAGTAGGAAAGGAGTCTAGGACGTTTTTGAGTCTAACTTTGAGTCTAAGTTAGATTAAAAGTCTTCCTAGAGTACAATCCAAGTTAAAATAGGATCCTGAAATTTTGCTGAATTCGTGCAGGGACTTCGACGTCATTTTTGGGCTTGAAGATGGCAGAACTGGGTCTTGAACTTCAAAGAAAAGTTGTAGATCTCGGAGTTAGCTTTCCAACGCTTACTCACGGGCCTAAAACGGAGGTCTGAGCAGAAAGTTATGATTTTTCTACCGAGATTGCGCTGAATCCTAATCCTGTTAGGACTAGAATCGGGAATCTACGGGATTTTGGATATTTCCTTGAATATAGGAGTCATTAATTGGGATTTTAATTCCAATTAATGATTTATATGGGCTGAGTATTTTCGCATATTAAATATCCAAAATTCCTTAGCTTCCGGGCTTCTTCATGGCTTGTCTTCAATCCTTCGCAATTAAAACTCCATTCTTCAATTCTTGCTTCTTGAGATAATTCTTCAATGGTCTTCAAATCTTCAAATTATCTTCAATAAATCTTCAAACACGAACTTCGAATCTCCAAATCTATACTCAAAATTACTTTGCTCATATTTGTGTAAAAAGTCATCAAAATAGCTCCAAAAGTAGTGAAAATTATCAAATTATCAATTTTACATCTCATAAAGACTCAAATCACAAATATTAACAAAATAACATATATTTAAGCATAAATTGATAAAAAAACATAATAAAATAGCCATAAAAATAAGGTTGTTTTTGGCTTGATCAATGGGACCCACCAATAGTAACTTTTTACCAAAGTCCCCAAAATACCCTTGATCATCAATTGAAATAACTAAAAAGCAAATATGAAATACCCAAAAAACCAATATGAATAGTGCATAAATTCATGAGAATCGAGGATTCGCGGTTTTTTTTTTTTATTTCCTTTTGAGTTTTATATACTATAATATATATATATATATATATACATGATAATAATGGCAAATCAAGGCATTTTATAATGGCCCAACAAGAAAGTTTCAACTTTTTTTTTGTTACATTTACAAGTTAATTTTGTTCGAGCCGGTTGGCTCACTATGGGGATAAAACTCTCCCAACAACGGTTTTCCCCATTCATAAGACTCGAACCCGAGACCTTGCTTAAGGGGAACAAGTGTCAAACCACTTGAACCAACCACTTGTTAGTAAAGTTTCAACTTTTCAGCAACTTATAATAAGACCCTTTTTTTGTAAAAACCGAAAGATAAAGACTCTAGCATTAGCATCTAGGTGTAAATTAACCTTAAGACATAAAAGCATGAAGGATCTTTATAGGTCAGGAATAAACAATTCTAAGAACGTAAACATTTAGATATACTTGATACGTAATTTGGTTGAGCCACTTTGTCAGCCATGAGCACAAAGTTGAAGATAACAAATCGATTTCTCCCTCTTGACTCTAACTTAATATTATGGTATTTCCTTCTGATGGAAAAGGCTTTGTTTTCTGTTTGCCATAAACTCTAATGAGCAGAGGGAGGACCAATTTATATATTCTATCATTTAATCTAGTACATCCATCAAATAGTTAGTTGAACGGTTGAGATTTATTTAACTATTAAATGTACTTAAATATCTCCCAATTAACATAATTAGGAAAATTTGATATAACCCACAATAATGTTGGTCAATCTTATAATCACTCAATTTACGTAATTGACAGATTTGATATCGGGCCACATTAATTATGCTCAAATTCTAGCATTCTCCCACTTGACCTGATTAAACATTTAGCATTAACATTTAATAGCATAAAACATTAGTGCGCACATAAGATGATAAATCTCTTCTTCAAGTTCATCATAATTACCATAGTATAATAAGATACTATATATGGGTTATGGCAGTTGTATATTATTTACTCAACATACTTCCTTCCATATACCACAATACTTAGCAAACCATTACACTAGGTCTATAATATACATAAATTTCTTCATGGTCTACAATCATATCTCATATAGATGATCATGTTTCAATAAATTCAAACATAACATCATGTGTACACAATCATGAAACAGGTAATGTGTTTCAGAAACACAATCAATTAAGCTTAGAGTGCAACAAGCATCATAAACATCATTCTTTACCGATGCCACGGCCTATTCTAGACACGTGTTCCTTAAAGGCCTTTGGCGGTAAACCTTTAGTTAAAGAATCTGTAATCATGTCAGCAGTTCTAAATACCTTCAATTGACACTCTTTGTTTCTGAACTTCCTCCTTAACTGCAAAATACTTAATTTCCATATGTTTGGCACCCTTTGAGTATTTGTCGTTTTTGGAGAAAAATACTGCTGGAGTTGTCACATAAAATTTTCAGCGGCTTGGTAATGGTGTCGACAACTCCAAGTCCTGAAATGAAATT
The DNA here is from genome assembly GCA_001974825.2 of Corchorus olitorius. Taxonomy (NCBI): domain Eukaryota; kingdom Viridiplantae; phylum Streptophyta; class Magnoliopsida; order Malvales; family Malvaceae; genus Corchorus; species Corchorus olitorius. Next base: position 41,834 of record AWUE01021422.1, read on the forward strand.
TCGCAGCCATTATGATTGAACTGTTGCTTCAAAACATGCCACGAATTCTGCTTCCATTATGGATGTAGCAACAATAGACTGTTTGGCACTTTTCCATGATATGGTTCCTCCAGCTAACTGAAAAAGATAGCCAAAAGTTCTCTTTTTACTGTCAAGACATCCACCAAAATCTGAATCTGAATATCCAACAACTTCTAAGTGGTTGGATTTCTTATAATGAGCATGTAATCTTTTATTCCTTGCAAGTACCTTAAGACTTTCTTTACAACTTGTCAATGATCCATTCCAGGATTGCAAAGCTAATGTCTGGTCTGGTGCAGGTTTGCAGAAACATCAAACTACCAACAATAGAGGCATACGAGATCAATTCCATTTGTTCTCGTTCCATATCATTCTTTAGGCATTGCATAAGGCTAAACTTGTCTCCCTTTTTAATTGGAGCAATTCCAACTGGACATTTGTCCATTTTGAATTTCTCTAGAATTCGTTCGATATAGTTTTTCAGAGACAATCCTAACAATCCATGTGATCTAGCACTGAATATTTCAATTCTTATCACATAGGATGCTGATACGAATCTAGTTGTTTTAAGATTCAAATCCACCCTTGTGACCCGCCAAGAATCAACTTGAACAACTTTCAACTTCTAGATGTGTATGTTGACAATCTCACCCAAGCAATCTTCTTCTTTCGTCGGCCTTAGACCTTCAATTAGACCTGCAATTGAATACCTAAGATCACAAGATTCACAAGCAATCAAGTATCATAACTTAATTGTTTGCTAGGACTCTACAAGATTGAAGAACCCTAAGTTTTGCTCAAACTAGAACAAAGAAGCTAAGATAATCAATTTGGGTAAAAAACCTCAATTTTATTAATCAACTCAACTTATGTTTACAAGAGGGGTTTGGTGCCTTTATATAGGCATAGGGTGATGCCCTAGATCTAGAAAAATAACCTAATTTTCGTCCAAATATATGGCCTAGGGTAAAACTAGTCCAAACCCAACTAGGAAAAGGAAATAAAGACATAATTAAACAAGGATTGGACTTAGTCAAACAAGGCCCAACCCAAATAACATCCAAACTTAAAAATAAGCTAATTAAAGATAGAATAAAGCCCACAATGGACAAATTACAACTCTAATGACCTAGTGCTCATCGATTTTAAGAATAATGCACAACTTGGAATCGATGGGAATATTCCTTTGTTGATGATCTCCAATGGGCTTCAAATGATCTCCGATGGCTTTAAACTCTTCAAGATGAACTCTAATGAGGCCAAACAAAGCTTCCTTGAACCTTTTAGCTCTTGCCCTTGTCATTGGGCCTAATGGCATCTTCAATGGATCAAATGGCATCTTAGGCAACTCCGATAAGCTTGAAACTTCTTCCTTAGCATCTTCAAGCTTCTCCAAGCCTCCTTGCCGTATATGCACATCCTCTCCATGATCTCCATTATGCTCTTCAAGACCATGATGAGTCCTTAGCGCATCAGATGCCTCACCCATATCTTTCATTTAAAAATTCTTTGAGAGAAAATATCTTGTTTGATGTAAGATGCCCAAATCATTAGCAACAAGCAAAATGTCATCAACATATAGAATTAAGAAAACAAACTTAGTCCCACTGATTTTTTGGTTTATTCCTCAAAATCGAAAGATGTTATGGTATCATTAAACTTAATATACCATTGTCGAGAAGTTTGCTTAAGCCCATATATTGACTTCTTCAGTTTACACACCAAGTGGTCTTTCCCTTCCAGCGTGATGCCTTCAGGTTGATCCATATAAACATCATCCTCAAGATCCCCATTAAGAAAGGTCGTTTTCACGTCCATTTGGTGCAACTCCAAATCATAATGAGCAGCCGATGCAATGATAACTTTTAAAGAGTCTTTCTTTGAGATTGGTGAAAAGGTCCCCTTGTAATCGACACCATCCTTTTGAGTATATCCTTTGGCAACGAGTCTAGCTTTATGTCATTCGATATTGCCATTTGAGTCACGTTTGGTTTTGAAAACCCACTTACAACCAACTTGTTTAGAACCTTTTGGCAATTCGACGAGGTCCTAGACTTTATTATGTTCCATGGACTTTAACTCATCTTTCATGGCATCAATCCACTTTTCAAACTCATTACTTTCTATAGCTTGTGAAAATGAAACTGGATATTTATCAATTCCAATGTGAAAATCTAACTCATTACTCATTACTTTCTTAATGGCATTTCTTGTGGTTCAGATATGTCAAAATTTTGTGTGTTAGTTACTTCAGAAGGTGGTTCTTCATTTAAATGTTTCTCAGTGTTGTTAAAATGTTCATTAACAACTTGAGTAACATTTGGGTTAGGTGTAGATAAAGGAACATTTATGGGTAAAGAAACATCCACCCTAACTTCCTTTATTTCCACAACTTGCTTTTCAGCACTCCTACTAACCTCACCATTTTCAAGGAATCTATGGTTTGGACAGTAAAACCTATACCCTTTAGATTTCTCTGGGTAACAAATAAAGTAACCACTGATCGTTCGAGAATGTAACTTCTTTTCATGTGGATTATAAATTCTTCTACTAAGCAACCCCAAACATGTAAATGCCTTAAGCTAGGTTTCCTTCCTGTCCACAGTTCAAAAGGAGTCTTTGGAACTGTCTTGCTAGAATCCTATTGAGCAAATACATAGCGGTTTTTAGTGCATACACCTACAAAAATTTGGGTAATAAGGAGTTACTCATCATAATCCTAACCATATCCATTAATGTCCGATTACGCCATTCAGCTACACCATTTTGTTCAGGTGTGCCCGGCATTGTGTATTGCGCACATATGCCATGACTTTCGAGGAACTTTACAAATGAACCTGGGCATTGCCCTGATTCATCATATTTGCCATAATATTCACCATCCCTATCAAATCTTACAATTTTCACCTTTTTATCTAATTGCCTTTCAACCTCATATGAACACTTCGAGAGTGTCTACAGATTGAGATTTTTCCTTTAGCAAGTATAGATAACTATAACGTGAAAAATCATCGATAAAGGTGATAAAATACTTTTCTCCACCAAAAGATGGAACATCAAAAGGTCCACACATATCGGTGTGCATAATTTCAAGAAGCTGGCTACTTCTTGTGGCTCATTTCTTGTTAAGCTTAGTTTGCTTTCCCTTGATGGAATCTAAACATGAACCAAAATCAGTAAAATCTAAATTCGGAAGAATTTCATTATTTACTAATCTTTTTAATCTTTCTTTGGATACATGACCTAAACTTTATGCCACAAAAAAGCAGAATTTTCATTCAGCAAACTACGCTTGCTTCCAACATTATGATTGTCGAAACGTTCGGGTCCGGGGAACCCTGCCGAGACGACGTTGGTAAGAAGGAGTCGCCACTAATCAAAATTCTAAGGTGTGATTAGTCACCTGAATGCCACCTAAGCTAAGTAAGGTCCAGAGCTTGGCAATGGACCCACTAAACCTAAGGTCCGGTCTTGTAACCTGAATCTAGGTTCGGGAGTCGATTACGCTCGGGGAAGGATTAGCACCCCCGAGTCGCCCGTCAAGTGACGGTACCTCTAGTCTAACTAGATCTACTGGGTCGAAAAGAAAAAGTTGGTTGCTTTTAATCCTAATCTTGATTATTAAAGGGGTTATAAAAAGAAAATAAAACCATTTTTTGGAACCGATGTCGAGAATTCGAAGAATATAATCGAACACCGTCGATTAATTCTATCACGATTCTCTTTCACTGTTTGCTCCCTTGTTGATCCTATTCTCTCCGAAAAGGAAATTTTGAAAATACTATGACAAAATCCTTTTACCACTTTTTGCTTTTTCTAAAAACTTGATCAATTTTATTAATTTCCAAAATCTTCTTTTGAGTTGCTTAATTTTCCAAAATCTTCTTTTGGATTTTACCGAAACTTCTATTTTCCAAACTCTCCTTTTGGAATTTTACTTAAAAACGGTTCTTTTTGAAAATGATTACCTTGAAATCTCTTGATTTGTCAATTTCTTAGTTTTGAAAATCAAATAAGAGAGCATGATTTGAAAACCTTTTTGAAAATGTTTTTATTATCTCTTTTATTCTTCTTCTTTTTTGATTTTGATTTTTTCTATCTCTATATCAGTGCATGTATGCAGATGATGAATGCAAAGTCCAATTATTTAAGTTAACTCGCGTAACCCGAGTTTTGAAAGCGCTTCCGGGATATATGCCCGGAACCTCGATGCATCCCGAAAAGAGCCGTCTCATCCTCAGAG
>AWUE01021424.1:0-34294 GCA_001974825.2 Corchorus olitorius
GGACCAACAAGACCTAAAGCCCAATCTTTATGTGTATGGGACTATTAATGTAAACAAACTATTTTTTTTTCTTTTTTATGTAATCTTTCCATTTTTTTAATTTTTTTGAATTTTTGCTTTGTAATTATGCAAGTTACTTTGTACATTACACACTCTTAAGGAAATAAAGTTTGCCTTTTTTATTAAGCCTAAAAGTGAGCCTAATTAGAAATGCCAAATGCTCCTGACTAAAAGCTAATACCAAAACTTATAACTAAAGGTCCAAAATAACCATATTACTAATGCAAATAGCACATGAATTAACTTATCATCCTTAAATTGCAAACTAAGAAAAATACAGTGGTACTAAATGGGATTGCTAATCTAAACTAAAAGTATAACTAAGATGACCAAAGAGAACCCAGAGTATGCACAAACGATCAAAATGCCCCTGAATTGTGCAAAAATGACCAAAATGCCCTTGGTTGTGCAAAATGACCAAAATGCCCCTAGATGTGCAAAAATGACCAAAATGCCCTTGGATATGCGAAAATGACCAAAATGCCCTAGATGACCCTAATGCCAATTAAGCAACAAATTGATTTAAATAAAGGATATATGACAAAAATGGGTGTCTACAATGATAAACAATAAACAAAGATTCAAGAAATTAATTATCAAGTTTAAACTTGTATAAACCATCAATAAGAACACTGAACTATAAAATAAAGCATTCTTATTCAACTTCAAACAGCCATGTCCAACGTTCAAATCAAAAGCCATAATATCCAATTTTGAAGTGGAAACTAAATTTTTAGAAACTAGAGGTATATAAAGACTCTGAAACAAATCTAAATGATGTCCAGTATCCAAAATCAAACGATAAGTTCCCACACTTTCAATTGGGGCCTTCATACGGTTTCTCATGAACAAAAAGTCCTCATTTGGATTTGTGGTTTATATTGTAAGGAATTCATGCATCATGTTAGAAACATGAGTAGTTGCTCCAGTATCAAGCCACCAAGTATTAGAAGGAACTTCAGCCAAGTTTGATTCATAACACAGAAACATAATGTATGATACCTTTCTTTTCAAACCAAGCTTTGCATTTCAAGCAATCTTTTTGATAATGTCCTCCATGACACTTATCAGCCAGTTGTTTCTTCTAAGCTGTTTGAGGTGCATTATCAGACACGTTTTTCTTCTTAAACTTCTTGGGCTTAGGCTTGAGTTCCTTTCCAACTCCTTGACCCATGAGATTAATACAATGACCTCCCATCTTTTTTTGACGTGATTCCTCCTAAGCAAGCATGCTGTGTTGAACCCTGCTGTTTTTGATGATAACAAAATAAACCCAAGTATATTAGCTAATACATCTACTTAGTGTTCAGTGAAGCCTTTAACCACAGAAAGGTTGAGCAATTGTAGACTCCTAGAAAGAAAGCTTCATTAGTGACACTAACTTAGCAAGATGCCACAAATCCTTAGGCACGTTGAAAGCACAAAGTACTCAAGGAAATTTGGATGAAGCCAAAGGTAGCAATCTCAGAATACAAAGTTCAAATATGAAGAAGTACAATCAAGTCACAATGTAAGAAGAATGCTCAAGTCAAGACAGAATTTTGAAGTTGGAAGAAAACTGGAAGAGCTTGATGGGATTAGTGATCTAGTGATTAAAGCAACTAGCAGCTACAGGACAAACAGTACGAATGTGCTGAAGCGATCAACGTTGTACGGACGCGCTAGAGCTGTCTACAGCTGGCGCGATTAAAAGACAAGAAAAACGGGAAAATGGTTTGAATTTCAAACGTAACGGCTAGTTCGCTAAAGAGTAGTATAAATACTCAAATCTAACCGTTTGAGTTCAAGTTTTGGAGCATCATTGAAGATCAAATCACTTATTCTCTCCAGAATTTCAAAATCCCGAAAAATCCAAGTCTTGCTCTCTTCATAGTTTATTCCTTAAGCTTGGAAATTTGTATAAGCACTTAAAGTTCATACCTTTAGATTGTAATAGGCCTGATTATGTGTATTCTAATATGTTAAGATCGAATTTACACTTTGATACTCTGTTTTTTTGATTTTGTTTAAGTGTGGGTTGTGCACTTGTGTTTGTTCAACTGTGGGTTTGCACTCGTGTCAAAGCTTTGGGTTTGAAGCTTTGGGATTGAAATAGGTGTTGTGAAGACCTGATTAACTTCACTGTTTAGTTGATTTTAAAATCCTTGGTGTGGTATCCAAGGTAGAGGACGTAGGTGTGACAGGCTGAACCTCTATAAATCGCCGTGTCTACAATCTTCCATCCTTTCCTTGATCGTTCCAATTTTATCTTCTCTTACTTTCTTTATCATTTCACTATTCAGTTGTTAACGTCTTTATTTCGTTGTTTTACTTTTCATCTGCTTCATGTTAATGCTTATCTTTCTACTTTGCATTAGTGACTTTAATAGCGAACTCTGAACTAGTGTCTTTAACGCATTTTTCAGAGATCTCAAATTTCGATTAAGTGTTATTCACCCCCCTCTAGCACATCTAAATGGATCAACAATTGGTATCAGAGCCTGGCTCTTGAGTAGATCGGACTAACAGCCACAAGAGTGATCCAAAGATGGCGTCTTCATCAAATCTTAACATGGCTGCTGAAAGACATCAATCAACTGTCCTCCTCTCTTTGATGGCACTAATTATCAGTTCTGGAAATCCCAAATGATGAACTTCATTTGTGCAACCGACTATGAAATGTGGGAGATTATCTAGGAAGGACCTTGGAAACCAATAAAGAAGGCTGGAGAAGCGACTGTTGACAAGCCCAGAGCTAAATGGTCACAAGATGACATAACGAACTTCCAGCTCTAGTGCATTGAACGTTACTGAGTTCAATAGAGTCTCTACCTGCACTAATGCGCAAGAGGTTTGGGAAAAACTCAGAATTACTCATGAGGGTACATCTCAGGTCAAGGGGTCAAAAATCATCCTACTGTAGTATGAGTATGAAACCTTCAAGATGATTCAGGATGAGACAGAGTGACTTCACTGATTGACAGATTCTGCAGTATCACTAATAGACTGAGTCACTTGGGAAAAGCCATTCCAGAAAGTGAAAGAGTCAAGAAGTTGCTGAGAGCACTGCCAAAGTCCTGGAACCATCTTACCACAACTATCAGGGAATCAAGAAATGTCAATGAAACCACTTTTAATGAGATTTGTGGATCCCTACTCACTCATGAAGTAAAGCTGAAGAGCTGTGAAGATGATGAGAAGAAAAAGTCTGCTGAAAAAAAAAGAGGTCAAGCCCTGAAGGTCTCAGCACTTGAAGAATAAATCGATAGCATGACTATTGATGACACTAATGATGATTCAGATGAAGAGACTGCTCTCTTCACCAAGAGATACAAAAAACTCCTTAGAAGAAGAAATCGTCTCTACAAGAAGAACTTCAAGAAGGACAAACTCAAGGGTGAAGCAAGCAAACAGACCCCTGTGATTTGCTTCGGATGTAGAAAGCCTGGACACATCAAGCCCGATTGTCCCCTAAGTAACAATGAGAATCAAAAGATGGACAAGAGGAAAAAGAAGAAAGCAATGGTGGCAGGGACGTGGTCTGACAGTGACACTCTTTCTTCAGAAGCGAGTGAAGCTGAAGAAGACATTAAGGCCAACCTCTATCTCATGGCGAAAGACAGTGAAACTGAGGTAGTTCCTAACTCTATTGTCTTTTTTGAAGAACTGCAATTTGAATTTGATAGCCTATACTATGATTTTGAGAAATTGGCTGCTAGATATAAAGCTCTTAAGAAAATGAATTCTAGTTTGATGAATGATTTGGATTGTTTAAAGAAAGAACTAACAAGCATGCAGGAATTCAAAAGCACTGTTGAAGAGGCTCTAAAGCATGCAACGGAGGAGAATAAGAAACTTGAGCAAAAGTTAAATGAGCTCAAGAAAGTTGACAGTAATGTCACTAAGTCCTCTAGAAGCAATCGCTCCAATGGTAACAGAAACCAAAAGAACTTTAGGCCAAGAGCTATGGTTTGCTACATCTGTGGCAGAAGAGGCCATCAATCTCCTGATTGTTATCAGAGGGATTGGAATCAATCTAAGATCAAGAAGATCTGGGTGCCTAAAGGAACCTATGTCGTTACTAACCCCCAAGGACCCATGGCAATATGGGTACCTAAATCTGCAAACTAAAGAACTGTGTTTGCAGGTTGAGCAGGAGCAAAGTGATGAATGTCTGAAGGCTCAACCGCAAAAGAAGAAGTCGTGGTAACTTGATAGCGGCTGCTGCAAACATATGACAGGAGATAGAGAACAGTTCATTAGTCTCACTAAGATAGAAGGAAAAGATGTCACCTTTGCAGATAACTCTAAAGGGGAAGTGCAAGGTGTTGGTACTATTGGAGCAAGCACAACAACAATCAAGAATGTACTATTGGTGAAAGGTCTCAAGTATAATCTGCTCAGCATCAGCCAACTTTGTGACAAGGGATGGAGAGTCGCCTTTGACTCCAAAAGCTGCCAAGTTAATGACATCAATACAAACAAGCTGATCTTCATCGAGAAAAGACACGGGAATGTATATATAGTCTACCTTGATGACTTGCAAATGAGCAAGAACGTGTGTCTTATGGTGAAAGATGTCTCGGATAGCTGGCTATGGCACAAGAGACTTGGTCATGCAAGCTTGAGCACTATTGCTAAACTCGTTAGTAAGGATCTTGTCTCGGGCTTACCCAAACTGAATTTTAATACTAACAGAATCTGTGAAGCATTTCAGTTTGGCAAATAGGTCAGGAGCTCCTTCAAATCCAAAAATGTGGTTTCAACAACAAGAGTATTGGAACTGCTGCATCTAGACTTGTTTGGCCCCATTGATGTCACTAGCATGGGAGGTAAATCTTATGGCTTTGTCATAGTTGATGACTTTTCTAGATTTACCTGGGTTTATTTTCTTAGTCATAAAGATGAAGCTATTGATGTCTTTGCTAATCACTGCAAAAGAATCCAAAATGAAAAAGGCTTCACTATTATAAGTGTTAGAAGTGACCATGGTGGTGAATTTGATAGTCAGGTCTTTGAAGAATTTTGTAATGAAAATGGTTTTCATCATGACTTTTTGGCTCCTAGAACACCACAACAAAATGGACTGGTGGAAAGGAAGAACAGTACTTTAAAAGACATGGCTCGAACTATGCTTTGTGAGAACAATCTTCCAAAACATTTATGGGCTGAAGCCACTAACACTGCTGCCTATAACTTAAACCGTGTTTCAATTAGACCTATTCTTTCAAAAACACCCTATGAACTTTTCAAAGGCAGAAAGCCCAATATTTCTCACTTTAAAAGCTTTGGTTGTAAATGTTTTATTCTTAACAATGGCAAACACCCCATTGGCAAGTTTGATGCTTGTAGTGATGAAACTATTTTTCTTAGATATGCTTTAAACTCAAAAGCATATAGAGTGTTTAACAAAACATAATTAATGGTTGAAGAGTCCATTCATATTGTTTTTTATGAGAGTGATAGTGCACCGAGAAAGGTTGTGCAAGATGATGATGATGCAGCTACTGAAGAGAATAATAGGAAAGATTCGATGACCATTGCTGACACTAATGAAAAAGCCACTGGAGAGATCAATGAAGATCCACCAATTGAAAGTGTTCAGAGGCAAGAGCAACAACATGAAGATCCCCCAAAGGCATGGAAGTCCAAATGAAGGTGTGAGAACAAGAGGAGCACTTAGAGAAGTATGTGAGTTTGCTGCATTCATATCCCAAATTGAGCCAAAACTATTTGAAGATGCTTAAAAAGAAGAAAGCTGGATGATTGTAATGCAAGAAGAGCTAAATCAGTTCGAAAGGAACAAGGTGTGGACATTAGTGCCACCACCAGCAGATCATCCTGTTGTAGGTACAAAGTGGGTTTTTACAAACAAGCTTGATGAGGATGGCAAAGTTGTCAGGAATAAGGCCAGGTTAGTAGCAAAAGGTTACAATCAAGAAGAAGGAATTGATTATGATGAGACTTTTGCTCCTGTAGCAAGGCTCGAAGCAATCAGACTCCTTCTTGCTTTTGCATGCTACATGGACTTCAAGCTTTATCAAATGGATGTGAAGAGTGCCTTCCTAAATGGTCACATTCAGGAAGAAGTATATGTGGAACAACCACCTGGTTTTGAAGACATCAAACATCCAGACTATGTGTACAGACTTCACAAAGCTCTCTATGGACTCAAGCAAGCACCTCGGGCATGGTATGAAAGGTTATCTAAATTTCTCGTGGACAAAGGGTTCAGAAGGGGAAGTATAGATACCACTCTCTTTATTAAGAAGAAAAATTCTGATTTCCTAATTGTTCAAATCTATGTTGATGACATTATCTTTGGTGCCACTAATGAAAGTTTGTGTAAGTATTTTGCCAAAGAAATGCAAGGAGAATTCGAGATAAGCATGATGGGAGAACTCAATTTCTTCCTAGGACTTCAAATCAAACAATGCTCTGACGGTATCCTCATTAGTCAGTCCAAATACACTAAAGAAATGTTAAAGAAATTTGGCATGGAGGACTGCAAACCAATGAAGACACCAATGGCCACTGGTACTAAATTAGATTCTGATGAGAAAGGTAAGGTAGTTGATCAAAAACTTTATCGAGGTATGATTGGCTTCCTTCTCTATCTTACTGCTAGTAGGCTTGATATACTCTTTAGTGTTTGTCTTTGTGCTCGTTTTCAATCTCACCTCATTGTTGTGAAGAGAATCTTCAGGTATCTTAATGGAACCACTGGCTTAGGCCTATGACATCCAAAAGGATCCCTGTTAGATCTTGTAGTTTATTCAGATGCTGATTTTGCAGGCAGTGGAACAGATGGAAAAAGCACTAGTGGCACTTGTCAGTTTCTTGAACAAATGCTAGTGTCATGGTCGAGCAAAAAGCATAACTCTGTAGCATTGTCAACTGCTGAGGCAGAATACATGGCTATTGGAAGTTGTTGTCCCAATAGATATGGATCTTGCATTAACTTCGAGATTTTGGAATCACCATGATGGAAGTGCCACTTTACTATGACAACACTAGTGCGATCAATATCACCAAGAATCCTGTACAACATTCACGAACCAAGCACATTGAGATTCGACATCACTTCATCCGTGATCATGTGCAAAAAGGCCACATCAAAATTGAGTTTGTTAGTACCTTTAAACAACTTGTTGATATCTTTACTAAACCTCTTTGTGATGAGCATTTCAGTAGAATTAGACATGAGCTTGGCATGATAGATTCTAGTAACATATGATTAATTGCTTCATTCATTTGTTTCTTACTGTCTTTAAGTGTACATACATACATGCATACACATACACGAAAACGCGTCAGATTTTTGCCCTCTGACACGCATTTGTGTTTTTCCCGCTTTCTGTACCTGATACGTCCTTTCATGTCAGGATACTTTTTGAATTTCAAAAGTTTGTTTTATCCTTATTCGGTAATGTCTCTTTTAAATCCAAAAAGATCTACTTACTCCTTCCTCTTCCCAAAAAACTCTCTCTCTTTCCAAAAATCTTTCATTTATTTAAACTTCTCTTCTTCATTTCTTTCAGAAACCTTAATTTTCTATATCTCTCTCTTCCTCTCAAATCTGTTTTCCCTCATACATTCATTCACCCTCAAATCCTCTCCTTATTTCATCTATTGAGAAATAATGGCTAAAGGAGATTCGTCTAAAGCAAAGAGAAAGCTATCTGAGCTTGAAATCATCGAAGAAGAAGAAGTTCCAACACCAGCAAAGTGAGCAAAGAGCAGTTCTGAGAAGAAAGGAAGTTTTGATGACGCTAGAATGGTGTTTCCAAAGCTCCCTAAAGCAAGCAAAATTGCAGATCAACTGAAGACAGTGGCTTCGCGCAAAAGGTATAATGAGATTACTGAGTTTCAGATTATGGCTGCTAAGTTAATAGATTGGGAAACTTTTCTAGGTGATGATACTCATGGTGGAATTGAGTACTATGAAGAGTTAAAGAATTTACCAAAGTGAGCCCTTCCTTAGTTAAAGAATTTTTTGTTGGAGTTGTTAAGTCTGCTGAAGCGATAGAATCTTATGATGCTAGGGCTGAGTTTCTTGATAAGAATCTGGTAGTATGTGTCAATGGACAAGAGATGGTCATTACTCCCAAATCCTTGGGAAAATATTTGAATATTGACTACAAAGGTGAAGAAGATTTTGATGAGTCTTTTGATAAGAATGCCGCTTGGAGGCAAATTTTTGGTAATGACGAGGACTTGCCTGAAAATTCAGGGGCAAGATTTATCAGAAAAAGCTATGTGAAAATGATCCATCAGCTTGTAGGCTGTACGATCAAATACAAGAAAAGCAGCGTGGGATATGTGAGCAATCATGATGTATGGCTGCTATGGAAGAGTTTCAACTGTGAAGAGTCAATATGGAAGGAATTCTCATTAGAGGCATGAAGGAAATGGCCAACAAGAAGAAAAAGATGGTATGTGGTTTTGGCCACATCATTACAGGCTATATGATGACTTTAAGCCTTATGAGAAAGCCTTGATTGAAGGTTGTCTCAAGTTCTCTAAAGAGACCACTGACAGATTCATTGAGAACACTATCAAGGAACAGCAGTTGATGGAAGCTATTGCTTAGAGTGTTGCAGCAGAGACAAAGAAAGGAGGAGATGCTATTATGAACAAGATGGATGGTCTTGCAGAAGCTATGAGAGCAGATATTACAGGTTTGACTCGGGAGATTGGAAAGATGGCTAGCTTAATAGGAACTCTGGCTGGGAACACTGAAGTGCTTTGTGTGAAGTTCATTAAAGACATGAATCTGATCATGTATAATCATGAACAACTGGAGGAGTGTTACAAGGAGCTGGCAACTTCCTATTTGTACAAGGAAGTCAGAGAATCTACTGTGAGAAAAACAATGGAAGCATTCAAGAAAAGAGATGAAGAACTCAAAAAGATGAGTAAGAAGTCAAAAGAAAAGTGGGATACTGAAATGAAGGCTCATGGGTATGTACCAGCAGAAGATGAACAAGAGGGAAAGGAAGAAGAAGAAGAAAATCAGGAGGAGGTTAAGCAACGGAAAGAAAAAGATGAAAAGGAAAAGAAAGCAAATGAGGCTGAGAAGTCTGCATAAAAGAAGAAACAAACTATCATTCCATCTGATAGCTCTGATGAAGAGAAAGAAGATGATCACAAGTCTACTGCAGATAGCTCATCATAGGGGATAAGTCCAAGAAAGATGATAAGAAGGTTGATGAAGAAATAGTTGAGGAAGAAAGGCAAACAAAAGAGAATGAAGCCACTAATGTAGAAAAGTAGGAACAAGAGGCTGCAAAGAAGAAGGAAGCTGATGAGATTATCAAAGGAACAATTGATGACATTGATGTAATGATGATTGGTAAACCGTCTACTGAGGATGCGAGCAAATTAAAAGAAAAGGAGGAGCTGGCAATGGAAATCTACAAAGATGTTCAGATTACTCCTAAGAAGGGATCTCACAAGGGAGGTGTTAAGAAGAAAGTCGTTGCTTCAACCAAGGTTGCAGAAACTGGCAAAATAACCAGACCAAGGGTAGCCAAGGAGGTTGAAACAGCTATGGCCACTCCTAGTACCTCAGGAAGCAGATCAAAGTCAGAATCATCACAGCAAATATCTAGTCCCAAAGCCATCATTCCCTCAAGCAGCTCTGAAGAAGAAGTTGAAGGAATTGAAGATTAGAGTGCATTAGTTGCATTATTTTATTCTCTCTATGCATCCTGAACATTTCATGCATTTCATATGCATTTTAAATTCTGTTTTTATTATCTAGTTGGTTTGTATTTTGGCACCTGTTGTGTGCCTTGGATATTCTAGATATTTTCTTTGAGGCATGTGGATGTCACTTATCTACATTATGTTTTCTATATTCTTCTTGTATATGCTTTTCCTACTAACAATTTCGTGCAGGATCTTTGAACCTTTTTTGCTTATGACAAAAAGGGGGAGAAGTATTGTGAATTGAGTATTATGAAGAGTTTTATGAATTGAGCTCTTTTGTATATCTATTGTGTTATGCTGTGGAATTTAATGTTTTATCTAAGTATGTTTAGCATTGAAAACCAGCATGCTTGAAGGAAACTTTGGCATGCTTGGATGGGGTCGATGGGGAAGATGAATTGACTAACTCAGGGGGAGTTTAAAGACTTCAATGGTATATCTTTCGTGAACCCCTCTTTATTTGGCTGAACTAATCTGTATATATATTGATGCAACTATTGGGATATTCTGGAAATTTCTAGTCTCTATCTTATCTATATCTTTAGTTTCTAACCTTATTCTGGACTTAACTTATTATGCTCTGATATTGATTTGATTTGATGTATTACTCTGATTAATTCTGAATCTAGATGACATGAATTTAAGGGGAGTTCTAGCTTACTATGCTAATTCCTTATATTCGGTTAGCTATTTTTCTCAATTCAGGGTTAGTTTTGTCATCATCAAAAAAGGGGGAGATTGTTGAACCCTGTTGTTTTTTACGATAACAAAATAAGCCCAAGTATATTAGCTAATACATCTACTTAGTGTGCAGTGAAGCCTTTAACCATAGAAAGGTTGAGCAATTGTAGACTCCTAAAAAGAAAACTTCATTAGTGACACTAACGTAGCAAGATGCCACAAATCCTTAGGCACGTTGAAAGCTCAAAGTACTCCAGGAAATTTCGATGAAGCCAAAGGTAGCAATTTCAGAATACAAAGTTCAAATATGAGAAGTACAATCAAGTCAGAATGGTAAGAAGAATGCTCAAGTCAAGACAGAATTTTGAAGTTGGAAGAAAACTGGAAGACATTGATGGGATTAATGATCTAGTGATTAAAGCAACTAGCAGCTACAGGACAAACAGTACGGATGCGTTGAAGCGATCAACGTCGTACGAACGTGCTAGAGCTGTCTACAGCTGGCGCGACTAAAAGAAAAGAAAAACAGGAAAATGGTTTGAATTTCAAACCTAACGGCTAGTTTGCTAGAGAGTAGTATAAATACTCAAATCTAATCGTTTGAGTTCAAGTTTAGGAGCATCATTGAAGATCAAATCACTTACTCTCTCCAGAATTTCAAAATCCTGAAAAATCCAAGTCTTGCTCTCTTCATAGTTTATTCCTTAAGCTTGGAAATTTGTATAAGCACTGAAAGTTCATACCTTTAGATTGTAATAGGCCTGATTGT
The DNA here is from genome assembly GCA_001974825.2 of Corchorus olitorius. Taxonomy (NCBI): domain Eukaryota; kingdom Viridiplantae; phylum Streptophyta; class Magnoliopsida; order Malvales; family Malvaceae; genus Corchorus; species Corchorus olitorius. The sequence continues at coordinate 11,204 of AWUE01021424.1, forward strand.
GTGTATTCTGATCTGTTAGGATCATATTTACACTTTGATACTCTGTTTTTCTGATTTTGTTTAAGTGCGGGTTGTGCACTTGTGTTTGTTCAAGTGTGGGTTGTACACTTGGGATTGTTTTGAGTGTGGGTTTGCACTCGTGTCAAAGCTTTGGGTTTGAAGCTTTGGGATTGAAATAGGTGTTGTGAAGACCTGGTTAACTTCACTGTTTAGTGGATTTTAAAATCCTTGGTATGGTATCCAAGGTAGAGAATGTAGGTGTGAAAGGCCGAACCTCTATAAATCACCGTGTCTACAATGTTCCATCCTTTTCTTGATCGTTCCAATTTTATCTTCTCTTACTTTCTTTATCATTCCACTATTTAGTTGTTAACGTCTTTATTTCCCTCTTTTACTTTTCATCTGCTTCATGTTATTGCTTATCTTTCTGCTTTGCATTAGTGACTTTAATAGCGAACTCAAAACTAGTGTCTTTAACACATTTTTCAGAGATCTCAAATTTCGATTAAGTGCTATTCATCCCCCTCTAGCACATCTAAGTGGACCAACATGCTGGACAATTCATTAACATCCCACTTATCCTTAATGGCATTATAGTTAATTTGGAATGGTCCATACTCAAGAGGCAGTGAGTTTACAATGAACTGCACCATGAAGGATTCATTAACATCCCACATCTGAGTTTACAATGATCGTTCCAATTTTATCTTCTCTTACTTTCTTTATCATTCCACTATTCATTTGTTAACGTCTTTATTTCCCTCTTTTACTTTTCATCTGCTTCATGTTATTTCTTATCTTTCTGCTTTGCATTAGTGACTTCAATAGCGAACTCTGAACTAGTGTCTTTAACACATTTTTCAGAGATCTCAAATTTCGATTAAGTGCTATTCACCCCCCTCTAGCACATCTAAGTGGACCAACATGCTGGAGAATTCATTAACATCCCACTTATCCTTAATGGCATTATAGTTAATTTGGAATGGTCCAAACTCAAGAGGTAGTGAGTTTACAATGAACTGCACCATGAAGGATTCATCCACATTCATTCCAAGGGTCTTAAGTCTTGTTTTAATGTTAGTCATTTCAATAATGTGCTCTTACATACTGCGCAACCCATCAAACTTCATGGTCATTAGTTCAGCCATTAGAGTACTAGCCAATGACTTATCAGCAGAATGGAAACGCTCTTCCACAAATGTTATATATCTTTCAACATTTTCTGTTTTGTGGAAGAGTGCTCTTAATTTTGTTGGCAATAGTTATCCGCATAAACATCATGCTCAATCTATTGGACCATTCCCATGCTTTAGAGTACCACTTCTCATCCTCACTGCTTTCATCAGTAAGAGCAGGAGGCTTACAAAAGTGCCATGTCAAGATCCTGAACACCTAAATGGAACTTGACTAGTTCGCACCAGTTAGAGAAGTTTGCACCATTGAAAACAGCCAAAGATGCAGCATGCGAATGAATAGGAATAACTGCAAATAATACATATACATGCTTAGATCACATAAGAATTCAGATTAATAATCAATTAGAGTATATATACAGACCACCTTTGGGTGGTTACTATAACATACTATCATAAATTCAGTACCATTATGTAACTTTATAGGCAATTAATTATTCTCAATCAAATATACAAGACATCTTTGGACATACAAATATAATTGAATAAAGAATAAAAATTTACCACGATGAAGTTCACCATTAATTGATTTACCTTTGGGCAAATCTGAAAGTACTATTATCATTGAACTTCATATAATACATTCATGCATGATATAATAATTTAGTTTGGCCAATTTGGTGACTAACTACATAAGTATAATCATGCTCATAAAATATAACTAAGATTTTATGACATAAAATTGCAAATTCAGATCAAAAAATTCAACCAAAAGTAGATTTATATTATATATAAAAATTAAAAATCCTCATGAGTAAACATTCTGCCAAAATTTATCAACGCATATAAATTGAAGTTGTTTATACCACAATTTACATTTTGGGTAAAATTGTAAATGCACTCAAGATGTCAAGATGAAGTGCCAAGATTTAATCTCCTAAGTCCTATGGATGGTTGGATTTAAACACCCTAGGCCAAAATCGATTAGGAAAAGGATTGATTTTTGATTTAATTTCCTTAATTATTCCTAAATTAATTATGGAAATTAGGAAATTAAAGGAATTAAATATTTTTATACAGAAAGGCCGCCCCATTTACTTCATAAAATGGGTCAGGCTGGCCCATGCTCTTAAAACCGGATTTAAGCCCTCCCGGGATAAACTTTTTATACTTTTCAATTAAGGACAATGGGATTAGGGCTTACAAATTGAGATTGAAGATGAACGAATTTGGGGTTATGTCCTTTATTAAAGTTGTTCAGAATATCATGATGAACACTCTGTCCAAATTTCAGCTCATTCCGAGCTCAGAAGTAACCTTTGCATTTTTTGCGATTAAGGACAGAATCCAATCCCGGGACAATTTTTGCATGGCGATTTCACCATTGGCACAAAATCTTAGCTTTCATGCAATATCAATGCTATATGGAGGAATTGAGCCATGTTCGACCATTTTAGTAACTTTTCACTTTTATTCAATTAAGGATAGTATGGCTATTTGACCTCGATTTAAGCCATTGCCTTAATCGATTTTTCATGATTTTGTTATATGATCTTAGTGACATGATATTTAGCCTAATTCCATGTCCAATTGATCAAGTTTAAATTTTCGTGGCATTTGGAGTCAGTTTCAGCACCATTTGGCTTCTCCGCATTTGGTTTATCACCCCTGTTTGCTGCACCGAGACTTTGGAGCCAATTAAATTCGAATTTCAGCAATTAAATGTGATAATTATCACATGGGAAAGTCAAAAACGTGGTGCACTTCCTCTTGGCTATTTTGTGGAGATTTCCTTGATTAATGGGATTTAAATCAAAATTTAAATGTTGAAGATAAGGCAAAATCAACAGGGGATCATTTCTGACCGTTGGATAGCATCTAACCCTAGCAGGCCGCCCCCTATATAAAGAGCAGCAGCCTCTCCAAAAAACCTCTCCACAAAGTAAACAACAAACAATCAAGCACAATGCTTTCTTTATCATTTTTCAACACTCAAGCCTCAGAGCTTTCATTTATTTTTTTCAATCTTGTTCATCAAGTTCTACACTTGATCCTCTTTTTATATTTTTAATCTTGTTCTTACAAGACATCTCTTGTATTTACATTTTCCCTGCAATCAAATAACAACATCTTGTTTTTTTTTCCTTTATGAATCAAGAAAATTTACCTTTTACAACTGCAATCCTTTTTATTTATGAATCTGGAATCAATGAAACACTCATGTGTGACTTTGATTCAGGATCTACAACTTGTTTGATTTATTTTTATGTTGCTGCACTCAAAGCAATCCTTTACATTTCCTGCACTTTTTCTCAATTTTTACAACAAAATTGAATCTTTATTTTTCCTTGCACCTTTTTCTCAATTTTTAAGACAAAATTGAATATTTGCTTTTCATTGCTCTTTTTATCAATTTTTGTACAAAATTGATTGGCATGCTCTGTACCCTTTCACCAAGATCTCCAAAGAGATTTTTTGGACCGAACATCTCTTTTTGGCACGCCCGGTGGGACACAAAAGGATTTTTCTACTCATCTTGGTGCTGTTAAAAGGATTTTTTTTTCTTGTTTTTCTTGATTCTTACTTTCAAGTTGGCGATCCCCAACTTTGTTCTTTTTATTTTTACTTTCGCCCCACTTAGCGCACCAACATCTCTTTTTGGCACGTCCAATGGGACTCACAAGGATTCAGATCTCATTTTGGTGCTGTTAAAAGGTTTATTTTCTTTACTGCTTTTGTTTAATTTTTAGTTTTCATGACATGTCAAATTTTAGCTTTTCTTCATACTCTTCTTATACCTTTCTATTTTATTTTCCATTTTTTTGTTGCTATTGTTACGGCTCCTTTTAAGGATGCCGTCAAAAAGCAAGTTTCTTTTCACCACCTGTTGTTACATGGACATGAATGTGGTGCTGAAATAGGCAAAGATGGTGACGACGCTTCTCAGGGCCGCACCACAGCTCATGGTGATCTTGCTAGCACTTTAGAAGAGGTGATGAATAAAATGGAAGCTAGATTTCAAGAGATGATCCAAGAACAAATAACCAAAAATGAGAATGGCTTCAAACAAATCCAAGAAGCCATCTCAGTGATAGCGGCAACACTCGGGGAGTAAGTGCAGCAGCAAATGGCACCACACCAAGTGGTTGCACCACACCAAGTGGCTGCAACGCACCAAGTTGCCGCACCGTACCAAGTTGCCACACTTGTTCAACAACCACCAGAAATTACTGAAAAGGTGATGGTAAATTTTCCAAAGAATAGCCGCTTTTCGAAAATAAAGACAAAAAGCTTGGTCATGGAGGAAAAAGTGGTGCCAGTGTTGAGAGATCCAGTGCAGAAACATCCGGTGCAAAAAGATGCAAATGGTGATGTTTGCACCAAAATCAGAAGATATGGTTATGCCAACTTCGAGACTAAACCTTGGGAGCACCAACTTGAAAGGCCATGGATTCCAAGATCAGTGGCGTTAAGAAACTTTGCTCCTAGAAAAAAGTTGGAGTTTTCTCCACCTAGTGCAAAGCAAGAGACGGTGCATTCAAAAGATCCACCACAAAGAAAAATGGTGCAAAGAAGATTGGATTTTGATACAAGTCTGATTGAGCTAAAAACAACCCTATTTTTATGATCATTTTCCTATGATTTTTACTATTTATATGTGTATTTTAACCCTATTTTATAAGTATTTGTGTTTTTAGGTCTTGAAGACAAGAAAAGTGGAAACTTGTAGTTTTTCACTCTTTTTGGAGCTATTTTGATGACTTTTTACTCAAATATGGACTTAGCAATTTTGAGTATGGATTTGGAGATTCGAAGTTCTTGTTTGAAGATAATTTGAAGATTTGAAGACTATTGAAGAATTATCTCAAGAAGCAAGAATTGAAGATTTGAGCTTAAATTGCGAAGGATTGAAGACAAGCCATGAATAAGCCAGGAAGCTAAGGAATTTTGGATATTTTATATGGGATAATACTCAGCCCATATATGCCCACAATTGGAGTTAAAATCCCAATTTGTGCCGCCTATATCCAAGGAAATATCCAATTCCCGCTTATTCCCGCTTCTAGTCCTAACAGGATTAGGATTCAGCGCAGTCTCGGTAGAAAAATCATAACTTTCTGCTCAGATATCCGTTTTAGACCCGTGAGTAGGAGTTGGAAAGCTAACTCCGAGATCTACAACTTTCTTTCGAAGTCCAAGACCCAGTTCTGCCATCTTAAAGCCCAAAGACACCGTCGAAGTTCCTGCACTAATCCAGAATTTTTCAGGATCCTATTTTGACTAGGATTTTGGTTCTAGGAAGACTTTTAAGAAAACTTGGAGACCAAGTCAGCCTCTAAACCGTCCTAGACTCCTATCCTACTTAAAATTGGAGTTTCTAGGGTTATTTCCACTATAAATAGCCACCCTATGTAACACAAATCACACACTTACATACACATAATTTTCTCTTCTAGTTCTAGTTTTTCTTCTAGTTTTTAGGGCTAGGGTGCCGCCACCCTCTCTTTGCATAAAGAGGGGCGGCTACCCTAGGTTATTCAAGAGGAGGATTTCGCCACAAGGTCTTATAAGTTTTATCATGCCGCTCATGGATTTTCCTAAATCCATGAGTAGCTAAATCCTTAATACTTCTTATCCTTTGTTGAATTCAATCAATTGATGATGGTGAGATTTTTGTGCTTATAATTTGATATTTTGTTTTTGATAGATAGTATGTTAAACTCTGTTTTATTACACGATCTTAATTTTTAATGATTTATTGTGGCCACTAAAGAGATAATTTGAAAGATCCACTGCTAAATCAAACAAGACTGTTAACACATGAGTCTGATTTTTTGGTACCGAATTGATGACGATTAACCACCGTTTCAATGGGTTTTGCATGCCAGTGATCAGATTTATCTGATTGTTGTATGGTTTTACTTGTTAAGCATGTGTGAAAGAACTAATTAAATAGTTGATCTTAATGCTTTGTTTCTTGGTAAATCTTTAAGTCTTAACCGGTAATTGATTTGTTATGTAATAAAAGGGGTAATTTAAGCCTTAACCGGTAATCTTACCTAAATAGCATGTTAGGGTTTCCCTAGGTCAGTTATCGTCAAGAATTTAATATTGAATTCATCTTTTAAATCAAGGATCCATAATTAATTTGATTGTTTTCTACCATTGGAGAAGAAGTATGCCTTTTAATTATTATTTTCTTTATTACTTGCCATGGATTTAGATTTAATTTACTTTGCTTTGTTTTTAGCTTAATTGTTTAGTTGCTTTCTTTTTAATTATTATTCTTAATCCCCTGTTTTTACGCAAAACTTCTGAGAGATTTTTAAGGATTGCATCTTTGGATAAAGTCTATTCCCCTTCTCTGTGGGATCGACCCCTGCTTGCCCTATCTACTTAGTTAGGATTTTGTGGGGATTATTTTTATGATTGCTGATGACCGATCATAAATTTTGGTGCCGTTGCCGGGGAAGGAAGGAAAAGACTAATCTTGGGAATTTTCTCTTGCTTTTTGCGTTTTTAAGCTAAAAAAAATTTCGTTTTTCTTTTCTTCTTTGTGTTTTTGAAAAAGAAAAAATTTGCGATATAAAAAAAATTTTTGTTTTGCGAAAAAAGAATTATTTTTCTCTTTTGTTTTTGCGTTTTCTAAATTTTTATTTTATTTTCTGTCTTTAATTTTAATTCTTGTTTATGAACTTTTACTACTAATTTTTCTTTGAGTTTTTATTTTCCTAGAAAAAGATTCGATGGAGCGAAAATCAATGGGGTGTTTTGCTCAAGAGGATATTCTTTCTCTTCAACATCTGCCTGGTGAAACTTGGTACCAATATTTGAAAAGATACAATGTAATATGTCGGTTCTACATAGATCATGATGTACCTGCGGAGTTACTCCCAAGTTTCTACGATGGGTTGTCTTACCCAGATTGAGCCACAATTGATGCCGATAGTGGAGAGCAAGAAATTCTTACGGAGCAATGAACAAGATTGCGAATGATCCACGACCAAGAACAGATCGACGATTGTGAGCAACTACCAGAAGAGCGTTTGCACCAATATTGGGAGAGATTCAACAAATTATGTGACCGCTACCCAAATTATGGGCTTTCTGAGCACATCCTTATTGGGAGATTCTATTTAAGTTTAGAACCTTCTAGTATGTACCAGATAGAAATAGCCAGTAGTGGAAGTCATCTGGATAGTGAGTTTTTCTTTTTGAAAACTCTTAAGGAGCAGAAGGCGATAATTGAAGAGAAGGTGGCCAAAAGCGCAAAGGAAGCATCGATCGAGGCAACGTCATCATGGGAAGAGCCTGTCCAATCTGAACCAAGCAACGTTAAAACTTTACCAAAGGAAGTCCCCAAGATTGAGCAATAAGAATCAGAGGCATCGAAAGAAGATATCAAGATGGACATCCCAAATTTCTCAGAGCCCATAGAAGAGCCACCAGACGATAAGCAACTTGGATATCCTAAGCTGAGAGAATTAAGTGTGCTGAATCTTGTTGATAATCAACTCTTGGAACATGAAGATCGAGATTTCTTAGGAATCCACAAGCTTCTTGAGTCTTACTATTTTGAGGAGATCAACATGAATCAATTCTTTTTGGGATAAGAAGATTTGCCAACACGAGGACACTTTCCAAAGGTGAGATGAGAACAATGCTAATCAATGTCAAAAGCATCCATTGCATCAACCTCTCACGGCAACAAAGATGGCATTGTCATTCCTAGCTATTCATGGAGTCACTCTCAACAAAATTGGTGATTTCTTTCCTTATCTCTTCTTTTCACCTTCATATTTTTGTGCTCATATTCTTCCAATCTCATCATATTTGCTTTATGCTTTAAAGTGGTATGATCCACCCTAAGAAAGGGAGATGAAGGAAGGTCTAGCCAAAGAACATTAAAGAAAGGCGCTGCTTGGGAGGCAACCCAAGAATTTACTAACATGTTAATTTTCTTATTAGTTTTGTTTTTCTTTTTCTTTTTAGGATTTCAAATTAAGGAAACAAGTCGAACAATTGGAGCTTTTTAAACATTTGCAAAGGAAACCGAATAAAGCCCAAAGGAGAGGAACAAAGGATGGAAGCCAAAGCACCGAAGGGGATAGCCAAAGGCCAACCTAACTAGCTCGGGTTTTGATCGAGCCAACCACCGGTCATCACCTTGGTAGCCGTGCAAACTCCGCCCAGCACTGCTTCGGCCATCCACGCCATGCTACCTCTAGCCCGTGCCACATAAATAGAGAAGCTTTCTTAAACTCATCTCCATTTACTTTTTCTTTGCATTGTTTTGCTTTCATTGATTATTGCTTTGATTGATTACTTATTCCTTGTTTTGAATTAGTTGTTTGTATTTCTTTTCTATGTTTTCTATGCTTTGATTTGGATCTTAATGATGACTTATATGCTATGATTGTTATGATTGATGCTATGATTTGCCTGAATTACTAGTTTTGTTATATCATATGCCATAGAAGAAACTGTTGACCCAATTATCATCACTATTAAGCATCAGCTCTGCATACTTTCTTTGTGAGTCAAGTATTTCATTAGTGCATCTACTTAGTCATCACACTTATGAGGGACACAACACACACATGTGCATTCACATTGAGGACAATGTGTCTTTTAAGTGTGGGGGAGAGAGTCTAATGGAGAGTCTACATGCATAGAAATCCATAAAATTTTTCGAAAATTTTGCACAATTTTGAATTTTTCATGCATATATTGAGTGATTGATTTGATTATGAATGATGAATGCTTAGAATTTTTAAGGATGCTTTATTTGATTGATTGATTTATAGCATGTTATCTTATTTCTTAGAATTAGGTATAATTAGAGCTTTGTGATAAAAGCTTATTATTTATTGCTTCTATGATTGTCACTCTTTTCTTAAACAAAAGGAGTTAGTAACCCTTGGAAAAAGGATGAGAGGCATGGAATTGCAAAAATATTGTCCCTCTGGAAAAAATAAAAAGGAGTCCTTCTAGAGTGCTATTAGCCTCAAAAATGGGAGTTAGTAACCCCAAATCATGAACACTTCGAGGTTAGTAACCTCAATTTTCTAAAACCTAATTACCCTTTGAAAATCTATTATAACCCACGAAAACCCTTGATTTGTATCCATGATATGCATTCCTTTGAGTTAGACCTGGCAATTTTTGACACGACACGTTTGTACGACACGGAACGATACGGGTTTTACCGTATATGTGTTTGGCCTTAACGTGTGTCGTGTTTAATCGTGTCAGCACGATTAAGGGAAAACGTGTTTCGTGTCATAACCGTATAAAACACGGCTAAAACGATGTGTCACACGGATAACACGTTTAGTTAGTCGTGTTATCCGTGTCAACACGTTTAACTGCTAACACGATAACACGTTTAATTTGTTTAAAGTAAAATACCACTTTGGCCTTTTGAAAAATAATAGGAAATCATTAATATTCTGTAATTTTATAAAAGTTGTAGGGAGATTTTTGGTAATTCTAACCTAGTATATAAGGCAACTATACTAACCCTAACTCTCCTCAACCCCTATTCCGCCTCCTCTCTTCTTCCTATCTCCTCTCTTCTCGTTTCCCCCTTCTTCAAACCCTAAATTGAAAATCCCCAATTTTTCAACAATCTAAAGTTTCTAGAGCCCTCGTGAATCTCTTCTTCCTCCTTTTCTTATCTTCTTCGATCTGTTCAGTGTTCTTAACAGGGAATCTTTTAAATTTGGCATGCCAAATGGAGATTTTGTGGTGGTTCGTCTGAAAGTATACAATATTCTGCTAACTCTTCCTCCTCTCCAATATTCAGGTAAGCATGCCTTTAATTGTTCAATACTTAATCTTGGTTTCTACTATATAGTTTTTTATTTATTATATGTATATATGAGTATATTACATTGTGACAGAAGGCACATGTTAATATATTTCCCTTAAAATAATGGCCAATACCCATATTGACATTTTTTTTTTTTTTTGCAAAACTTAAGATTTTGTTATTTTAATTAATTATAAAATAGGTCATATTAATACAGGGGCCTCCATTAACTTCTGGTTGTAATTTGGAATTTCGTTTGACACCTTACCGTCTTTTTGGTTGAGTCCTTCTGTTTGAAGAACATGACTTGATTGTTGGGGCTTTAGGCTGTTAGGATATCACTGTGTCTTCATTCTAGGCAATAGTTGCTATGTTTGGAGCTACATTTAAAGATGGTTTAGCTGTGAGGCTTAGTTAGCATCTAAAGCTTAACGTGTCTGAGTCAATATCCTCTATGTGATTTGATTTTAATGAAGCCGAAATATTGAAAGATGTGTATGATGTGTTAAGGTGATTGTGAATTCTCTCTTTTTTTCTCTTCTAATTAGTTTTATTATACTTCTTGAATTAGAAATTAGAATATACTGAATTGATTCTGTTGGTATTGATTTTTGCAGCAAAATGGCAAATAGCAATTGAGTAAAGGGGTTAGTAGCTGCTGGAAGGAAAATGTGAAGCAAGCTGAAATTGAATTTGGATGTTTTTAAACCTTTTTGGATGTTTTATTATTATTATTTTATCAGAATTTGGATGTTGAATTCTGGATGTTTTTCTTAGTTACATGTTTAAAGTGAACAAACTATGTTCTAATTTACCATGTTTAAATTATTCATGTTAAACGTTTAACCCGTATTAGTCGTGTCGTGTCGTGTTATTGGTTACACGTTTAAAAAAAGCGTGTTTAGTCGTTTCGTGTCGTGTACACGACTAATAAACAGGTGTCGTAAACGTTTTTAAGACCATGACACGATTAGTTATTCGTGTCGTGTTCGCGTTTGGCCATATACTCCTAAATTATGTACGTTTATACGACACGAAACACGACACGAAACACGAATTGCCAGGTCTACTTTGAGTAATGGAGATAAAGATGAAAACATAAGCTTATAGAAAGAAGTAATTATAGGATGTGATGAAATGGTAAGTGATTAGAACTACTTTAATTATGGTTACTTAAGAATAAAGATGCTTGCTATTTCTTGATCTTTTGAATTGAGTGCTCTTATTATTCTTTGTCATTTTGATTTCATGATTACGTTAATCCTTAATATGTGTATGCATTCAAAGTTTTTGAAAGGTTTAAACTAAGATGGAATTTTGATTTGCAATAGTTTAGGATTATAGGGTCTATTTTGTGCTCAAGTCTAGTGAGTTTTTGTTTTTCTACACTAGTTTGCTAGGGACTAGCAAAGATTTAGTGTGGGGGAATTATGATTGAGCTAAAAACAAACCTATTTTTATGATCATTTTCCTATGATTTTTACTATTTATATGTGTATTTTAACCCTATTTTATAAGTATTTGTGTTTTTAGGTCTTGAAGACAAGAAAAGTGGAAACTTGTAGTTTTTCACTCTTTTTGGAGCTATTTTGATGACTTTTTACTCAAATATGGACTTAGCAATTTTGAGTATGGATTTGGGGATTCGAAGTTCGTGTTTAAAGATTTATTGAAGATAATTTGAAGATTTGAAGACTATTGAAGAATGATCTCAAGAGGCAAGAATTGAAGATTGGAGCTTAAATTGCGAAGGATTGAAGACAAGCCATGAATAAGCCCCAAAAGCTAAGGAATTTTGGATATTTTATATGGGATAATACTCAGCCCATATAAGCTCACAATTGGAATTAAAAACCCAATTTGTGCCGCCTATATCTAAGGAAATATCCAATTCCCGCTTATTCCCGCTTTTAGTCCTAACAGGATTAGAATTCAGCGCAGGCTCGGTAGAAAAATCATAACTTTCGGCTCAGATGTTCGATTTAGGCCCGTGAGTAGGCGTTGGAAAGCTAACTCCGAGAATGGTGAAGCCACCTCCAAAAGCTCAAAATGGTGTATGGCAAAGGGTGCAACATCCCAAACTCCCTAGCCAACCTATTCAAGGAAGTAAGAAGACTTGGAGAAGAAAAGAGCTTCGTAAAAGAGCCAAGGCAAGAGGAAAAATGGAGATGAACGAAGATATCGCACTCCAGAAACTTACAATTGATAACACCACTTCCAATGCGAATGATAGTGATGATGAATTTGGTGCCACTAATTCTAGTGATTGATACAAATCTAGTTGTTTTAAGATTCAAATCCACCCTTGTGACCCGCCAAGAATCAACTTGAACAACTTTCAACTTCTAGATGTGTATGTCGACAATCTCACCCAAGCAATCTTCTTCTTTCGTCGGCCTTAGACCTCCAATTCAACACCTAAGATCACAAGATTCACAAGCAATCAAGTATCACAACTTAATTGTTTGCTAGGACTCTACAAGATTGAAGAACCCTAAGTTTTGCTCAAACTAGAACAAAGAAGCTAAGATAATCAATTTGGGTAAAAACCTCAATTTTATTAATCAACTCAACTTGTGTTTACAAGAGGGAGGTAGAGCCTTTATATAGGCAAAGCCTTGCGCAAACCACCCTTAGAAAAGCCCTAAACCGCCTCCTCAATAGCCATAGGCGGCTAACCCTAATGAAGCTTCTAGAAACTATCCAAAAATACAACCAATAGAAAATTAGCTAAGGATTGGACTTAATTAAACAAGGCCCAACCCAAATAAGGTTCTTAACTAAATAAATAACTAATCTAAGATAGAATTAAGCCCACAATGGCCAAATTACAACTCTAATGACCTAATGCTCATCGATTTCAAGAAGAATGCACAACTTGGAATCGATGGGAATATTCATTTGTTGATGATCTCCAATGGGCTTCAAATGATCTCCGATGGCCTTTAACTCTTCAAGATGAACTCTAATGAGACCAAACAAAGCTTCCTTGAATCTTTTAGCTCTTGCCCTTGTCAATGGGCCTAATGGCATCTTCAATGGATCAAATGGCATCTTAGGCAACTCCGATGAGCTTGAAATTTCTTCCTTAGCATCTTCAAGCTTCTCCAAGCCTCCTTGCCGCATATGCACATCCTTGCCATGATCTCCATTGTGCTCTTCAAGACCATGATGAGTCCTTGGCGCATCATCCCCTCTCCCTTGAAAAGGATTTGTCCTCAAATCTGCATCATTATCAAACAAGGATAAGTCCGAGACATTAAATGTAGCACTTACATTACCATATTCACTAGGAAGATCTAGCTTGTAGGCATTGTTGTTGATCCTCTCCAAGACTTGGAATGGACCATCTCCACGAGGTAATAGCTTAGGCTTCCTCTTCTCAGGGAACCCTTTCCTTCCTTAGATGCAACCAAACCCAATCGCCAGGTTCGAAGATGACCTCTTTGCGCCCCTTGTTAGCATTGTTCATGTAGTGTTGAGTTTTCTTCTCAATTTGAGCTCTGACCTTTGCATGAAGATCCCTAACAAAATCTGCCTTGCGTTGCCCATCCATGTCAACTTGCACACTCAAAGGTAAACTCAACAAATCCAATGGAGTTAAAGGATTAAAGCCATACACACATTCAAAAGGTGAAAATCCAGTTGTACTATGTATGCTTCTATTGTATGCAAATTCAACATGAGGCAAACAATCTTCCCAAGTCCTTAAGTTCTTTTAATCAATGCTCTAAGTAAGGTTGACAAAGTCCTATTAACTACTTCAGTTTGACCATCAGTTTGAGGATGACAAGTAGTTGAAAATAACAACTTAGTACCTAACTTAGCCCACAAAGTTCTCCAAAAGTGACTTAAGAACTTAGCATCTCTATCACTCACAATCGTCCTAGGCATTCCATGTAGTCTAACAATCTCTTTAAAGAACAAATTAGCTACATTAATGGCATCATCAGTTTTAGTACAAGCAATAAAGTGTGCCATCTTAGAAAACCTATCAACAACCACAAAGATAGAATCCTTACCTCTCCTAGAACGAGGTAATCCTAACACAAAATCCATGCTAATATGAGTCCATGGTTCATGAGGAATAGGCAAAGGAGTATACAAACCATGAGGTTTAGATGTAGATTTAGCTTGCAAACAAGTAATGCAACTAGAAACATGCTTTCCTACATCATATCGCATCTTAGGCCAAAAGAAGTGTTCATGCAATATCTCATATGTTCTATCAACACCAAAGTGACCCATTAAACCACCCTCATGCGATTCCCTCACAAGCACAAAACGCAAAGAACAAGTAGGTATACACAATCTAGATTCTTTAAACAAAAATCCATCATGCTTATAATACTTCCCAAATCCAGAATTCTCACATGCTTTAAACACATCACTAAAGTAAGCATCACTAGCATATAAGTCTTTAATAAACTCAAATCCAAGAAACTTAGAATCAAGCATGGAAAGTAAAACATACCTCCTTGATAATGCATTGGCTACAACATTCCCCTTACCTTTCTTGTAGCGCACCACATATGGAAAGGATTCAATGAACTAAATCCACTTAGCATGCCTCTTATTCAGCTTTTGTTGCCCTTTAAGTACTTCAAGCTCTCATGATCCGTGTGAATCACAAATTCCTTAGGCCACAAATAATGCTGCCAAGTTTGTAATGCTCTAACAAGAGCATACAACTCCTTATCATAGGTAGGATAGTTTAACGCAGCCCCATTCAACTTCTCACTAAAGTATGCCACGGGTTTCCCTCCTTGCATGAGCACTGCGCCAATACCTACACCTGAAGTATCACATTCAATCTCAAAAGTATTGTTAAACTTAGGTAAAACAAGCAAAGGAGCATTAGCTAATTTATCCTTCAAAGTCTCAAATGCTTCTTGTTGCTCTTTTCCCCACTTGAATGGTGCATTCTTCTTCATCACACTAGTAATAGGAGCGGCTAAGGTGCTAAAATCTTTAACAAACCTCCTATAGAATCCGGCCAAGCCATGGAAGGATCTCACTTGACCAACGTTGGTGGGGGTTGGCCAATCCTTGATGGCTTTGATCTTCTCCTCATCAACATGTATACCTTGCGCAGAGACCACAAAACCAAGAAAAACAAGCTTGTTTGTGCAAAAGGTGCACTTCTTAAGGTTAGCATACAACTTCTCAACCCTAAGTACATCTAAAACACATCTCAAATGCTCAATATGTTCCTCTAAGTTGCGGCTATACACAAGTATATCATCAAAATAAACAACAACAAACTTTCCAATATAAGCTCTTAAAACATGATTCATTAATCTCATGAAAGTACTAGGTGCATTAGTTAATCCAAAAGGCATAACTAACCATTCATACAATCCTAACTTAGTTTTAAAAGCAGTTTTCCATTCATCACCCTCTTTCATGCGAATTTGATGATATCCACTCTTAAGATCAAAGCAAGAACCATACAATTCATCAAGCATATCATCTAATCTAGGAATAGGGTGGCGATACTTAACTGTTATGTTGTTTATTGCCCTACAATCAACACACATTCTCCAAGTTCCATCCTTCTTAGGAACAAGTAAAACTGGAACTGCACATGGAGAAAGACTCTCGCGCACATAGCCCTTTTCTAGCAACTCTCCAACTTGTTTCTCCAACTCCTTTGTTTCATCAGGGTTTGTCCTATATGCTGGCTTGTTTGGAATTTGCGCCCCGGGGATGAAGTCAATTTGATGTTCAATCCCTCTAATTGGTGGTAGACCACTAGAAATTTCCTCAGGAAACAAATCTGCATAATCACTCAAAAGAGAAACAATGTTGCTTGGAAGCTCTCCATCCAAGTTGTTAGTAGCAACAAGTGTATTTTTAAGCATAAGCAAGATCAAAACAAAATTATTATTCAAAGCATTCTTAATCTCACTCTTAGTAGCTAACATACACTCTTTAACATCTTTCTTAGAACTATCAACCAAAACACAATTAGAACTAGAATTAGCATGCTTTGTCTTTTATTGAGCCCTATATTCAGATTTTAATTTAGCAAAATCATCCGTCAATTTCAATTGATCTTTTAAAGCTTCTTGAGGTGATAAAGGAATTAAAGCAAAAGGCTTCTTACCACACATGAAAGTATATTGATTGGCCTCACCATCATGATGTGCCTTGTTGTCAAATTGCCATGGTCGACCAAGTAGTACATGACATGCTTGCATTGGTAGAACATCACACAAAACATCTTCATTGTACCTGCCCAAAGAAAGAGACTAAAACTTGTTTGTTAACCTTAATTTCCTCCTTGTCGTCGATCCATCCTAAACTATAAGGTTTAGGGTGTTTGGTGGTGGGTAATTGCATCTCCTTCACTAAGTAAACACTAGCTATGTTGGTACAACTTCCACCATCAATGATCACACTACTAGGTTTCTCATTCGCATACATCCTAGTATGAAACAAGTTCTCTCTTTGATTGTGCACATCTTCTTTCACAAAAGCACTCAAAGTCTTTCTAGCAACCAAATTCTTAAGTGCATATCCCTTAGTATCATCATCACTCTCTTCTTGCGCAGACTCCTCCTCATCATCCCCATGACCACTTGAACCCAAATTGAATTCCTCATCTTCACTCACTATCTCACCATGATCATTAAGATACATCACCTTCTTATTGACACAATCTTTGGCATAATGATCATATCCCTGACACTTAAAACACTTAACATGAGATTTAGAGGAAGAACTAGATGAAGGTTTAGAATCGGATTTTAGGACTTACTCCCTTTTGTGCGCAACCTCCTTCTCCTTGTTGGAAGTTTTCTCATCTTTCTTGATTGGAGTTTTCCATGAGTTTGATGATGAAAATCCCTTCTTTGCGCCACTCCTCTTAACTTGTCCCTCAGCCTTTAAAGCTTGTTGTAACAAGTCCTCAACATCAAAATATTGTTGCATCTCCACAATATCATGAATTTCTCTATTTAACCCCGCAAGAAACCTAGCCATGGTGGCTTGTGTTGGTTCCTCAATTTCGGCTCTGGACATCAACAACATCATCTCGGAGTAGTACTCATCAACACTCTTTGACCCTTGCCTCAAGGTTTGCAAACTTTGGTAAAGGAAGTTGATGTAGTAGCTTGTCACAAATCTCTTTCTCATGACACTCTTCAATTCCGCCCAAGTATCTATAGGCCTCTCCAAATTTCTTCTCCTTGACTACACCAATTGATTATACCAATTCAAAGCATTCTCAACAAATTCAAGGATAGCAATTTGTACCTTCTTAGATTCGGCATAGGGGTGATAATCAAAATACATGTCTAGCTTTGACTCCCAATCCAAGTAATCCAAAGGTGTCCCTCTCCCATTGAACTTTGGGATTTTGTATTTGATGTTGTCTTTAATCTCCTCCCTTGGTTCACCTCTCCTAGACCGCAAGTTTTCATTGTAGGCTTGGCCTCCAAGTTCTTGTTGCCTTAATCTCTCCATTGGATCAACTCTCCTAGCAAGTTGCCTTTGAGGTTGTTGTTGTTGATCCCTTTGTTCATTGTTTGGTGCGACTTGGTTCTCCCTTTGTTGAGGTGGTGGCTCTTGTTGAGCTTTAGCCATAGTTTCCATTCTTGCATCCATGGCATCTAATCTTTGCATAAGTGCTTGCATCATGGTAGTCAAGTCATTGTTTTGATTTTGATCTCCCATTGTACCTACACACAAAGAAAGATTAGTAATAAAAATTCCTCACTAGTGTGTGTGTGCTTTATCTTTGTTGTGATCTCACAAGATTATGCCTTTTTCTAGCTTCAATAGGCCTAATAAGAGCAAATTGTTAGAGCCTTCTTTCTTCTCGTGACCTACTTGAGGAACAAACAATTAAGAGTAATAACTTGAGTGAATCAAAAGAAAAAGTGTTCTTTATACAATCCAAACAGTCTTTTGTCTCCCAAACTTGCTACACAAAACACAATCAACACAAATCAATCAATTTAATCACAAGAAAACCCTAGTACCACTTAGATCCAATTTTGTACCACTTGTCTCCAAAAGGGTTTAAACCTGAAATTCTTCAAATTAGATCTCAATTCACAGCAAAAGCAACCCAAGAATCTCAAATAAGCAATCAATTAGAGTTAGATGCAATCAAATCAAACAATTGCAAACACAAAACCCTAATCCCCAATATACCCGGATAAGAAACCCTAGGTCAAAGGTGCGGCCGACACAAAAGATTTTTTGATTTTTTTCAGTATTTTTCCCAGAAAGATCACAAAAAAAGAAGTCTAGATCTCAAATTTCAAAGCTTTCCGAGCTCAAACGAAGCCAGAATAAATTTCACAAGTTTCTGGTCGAAATTTTTTTTTATTTTTTTATTTTTTTGATATTTTTCGATTAAACTACAAGGTATGACGACTCCAAATCTGAATTTTCAAGTCGATTGGAGTTAAGATGAAACCACAATAAATTTTTGAATTTTCGGAATTTTTAGATCTATAAAAATTGAAAAACTTTGATGGATGAGATGGATGAAAAACTTGATGATAGATGAATAGAAGGATAGATTTACCGATTGAAGATGACAACCTATGCTCTGATTACCAATTGATACGAATCTAGTTGTTTTAAGATTCAAATCCACCCTTGTGACCCGCCAAGAATCAACTTGAACAACTTTCAACTTCTAGATGTGTATGTCGACAATCTCACCCAAGCAATCTTCTTCTTTCGTCGGCCTTAGACCTCCAATTAGACCTGCAATTGAACACCTAAGATCACAAGATTCACAAGCAATCAAGTATCACAACTTAATTGTTTGCTAGGACTCTACAAGATTGAAGAACCCTAAGTTTTGCTCAAACTAGAACAAAGAAGCTAAGATAATCAATTTGGGTAAAAACCTCAATTTTATTAATCAACTCAACTTGTGTTTACAAGAGGGAGGTAGAGCCTTTATATAGGCAAAGCCTTGCGCAAACCCCCCTTAGAAAAGCCCTAAACCGCCTCCTCAATAGCCATAGGCGGCTAACCCTAATGAAGCTTCTAGAAACTATCCAAAAATACAACCAATAGAAAATTAGCTAAGGATTGGACTTAATTAAACAAGGCCCAACCCAAATAAGGTTCTTAACTAAATAAATAACTAATCTAAGATAGAATTAAGCCCACAATGGCCAAATTACAACTCTAATGACCTAATGCTCATCGATTTCAAGAAGAATGCACAACTTGGAATCGATGGGAATATTCCTTTGTTGATGATCTCCAATAGGCTTCAAATGATCTCTGATGGCCTTAAACTCTTCAAGATGAACTCTAATGAGACCAAACAAAGCTTCCTTAAATCTTTTAGCTCTTGCCCTTGTCATTGGGCCTAATGGCATCTTCAATGGATCAAATGGCATCTTAGGCAACTTCGATGAGCTTGAAACTTCTTCCTTAGCATCTTCAAGCTTCTCCAAGCCTCCTTGCCGCATATGCACATCCTTGCCATGATCTCCATTGTGCTCTTCAAGACCATGATGAGTCCTTGGCGCATCAGTGATGGCACCACTTCTACTACTAGCAACACCACCCATGTTACTAATGTTACTATTGATGACATGGATGAAAGTGTTGACAACGACGACACAATTCAATTGTCTCATGAAGATGGAGAATACTCGGGGGGCAAGGAAAATGGTGCCAAGACTGTTATTCTCTCCGAACATGATGATAATGCCACTAACATCCACGATAATGGCTTGATTAATGTCATGGAAGAAGATGATGGCACCAAAATCGACGGCACCGAAGATGATGGCACCGAAATTTATGGCACCGAAAGTGTTTGCTACACTGAAAGTGGTGATGAAGCGATAGATAATGCCACCATTGATAATATGAATTCAAGTGTTGGTAGCAATGATTATGGTGACTAGCAAACTAATGAAAACAAAGTGGCAAACGAAGAAGTTACACTCGGGGGGCAACTTTCTAACCACCCTCATTTTGAAGAAGTTGATGGTTCCACCAACTACAAAGAAATTGAAAGTCCTCCCAAGATCAAAGAACATGAGGACAACCTAGAGATTGATAACTTTCCAGAGCCCAATGCTCTAGAAGATGAAAATCTCCATGATGAAGATGAAGTTGATCAAGTACACACCGATCTTTCCGAAGACCAATCAAAGGCTATACATGATATTAAGGCTCAAATGTGGGCCATGTTGGACAAAATAAAGTCCAAGGAAGTGAAGGGGAGTCAGCAGGTTCAAAATGAAGGATTCAGCGAAATAGCAACACCCGGGGGGCAAGGAAGATGGTGCTAGGACCATTAATCTCACCAAGTTCATAAAAAGCTTAGTGGACAAAGCCGCCCCAATTGCTAATGCGGCCTTAAATAAAAAAAATATCACCATTTTTTGTGACAAATGGTGAATTCATCACTATGGTGACGAGTCAAGAAAAGATGTCATGAGAAGCCATTTTTTGGTGACAATAGAAGAATACCATCACCAAAAATAATTAAAGTGGTGTGAAAATTTCTTATGGTTTGATTTCCTTTATGTCCAATTACAATTTGGTGCGTGGGAAATTTGATTAAATCCCATCCTAATTTCTTATGGTTTGATTTCCTTTATGACCAATTACAATTTGGTGCGTGGGAAATTTGATTAAATCCCATCCTAATTTTATTTTATACAATTTGATATCAATGGAACCATTATCATGTTTCAGTGCCATGATCAATTTTAATCTCCAAATCTTTATGGCTTTAAGTTGACAAGCCATTAGATTTCAAGTAATTGGATTTCATTTCTTTGTTGGCCTTAGTTCATTTTGGACACTTGCAATGTAATTTCTTGCGTTGGCAAAACTCAAAGCCACCAATTTAATAAAATTGCAATCTTTGAAGTTCATTGGGGCTTGTATTTCATTAGGCAATTTTGCTACGCACCATACCTAATGAAATAGGGGGCATTGTTTATACCACAATTTACATTTTGGGTAAAATTGTAAATGCACTCAAGATGTCAAGATGAAGGGCCAAGATTTAATCTCCTAAGTTAATAGATGGTTGGATTTAATCGACCCTAGGCCAAAATCAATTAGGAAATCGATTGATTTTGATTTAATTTCCTTAATTATTCCTAAATTAATTCTGAAAATTAGGAAATTAAAGGAATTAAATATTTTTATACAGCAAGGCCACCTCATTTACTTCATAAATTAGGTCAGGCCGGCCCATGCTCTTAAAACCGGATTTAAGCCCTCCCGGGATAAATTATTATAGTTTTCAATTAAGGATAATGAGATTAGGGCTTACAAATTGAGATTGAAGATGAACGAATTTGGGATTATGTCCTTTATTAAAGTTGTTTAGAATATCATGATGAACACTCTGTCCAAATTTCAGCTCATTCCGAGCTCGGAAGTAACTTAGTTTTTGCATGGAGATTTTTGAACAATCTGTCCAAATTTCAGCTCATTCCGAGCTTTGTCCAAATTAAGGACAGAATCCAATCCCGGGACAATTTTTGCATGGAGATTTCACCATTGGCACAAAATCTTAGTTTTCATGCAATATTGACACTATATGGAGGAATTGTGCCATGTTCGACCATTTTCGTAACTTTTCACTTTTATTCAATTAAGGACAGTATGGCTATTTGACCTCGGTTTAAGCCATTGCCTTAATTGATTTTTCATGATTTTGTCATATGATCTTAATGACATGATATTTAGCGTAATTCCATATCCAATTGATCAAGTTTAAAGTTTCGTGGCATTTGGAGTCAGTTTCAACACCATTTGGCCTCTCCGCACTTGGTTTTCCACCCCTGCTTGCTGCACTGAGACTTTGGAGCCAATCAAATTCGAATTTCAGCAATTAAATGTGATAATTATAACATGGGAAAGTCAAAAACGTGGTGGACTTCCTCTTGGCTGATTTTGTGGAGATTTCCTTGATTAATGGGATTTAAATCAGAATTTAAATGTTGAAGATAAGACAGAATCAACAGGGGATCATTTCTGACCGTTGGATCGCATCTAACCCTAGCAGGCCGCCCCTTATATAAAGAGCAGCAGCCTCTATGTTTTAAATCTCCAGCAGCCTCTCCAAAAGACCTCTCCACAGAGTAAACAACAAACAATCAAGCCTAGTGCTTTCTTTATCATTTTTCAACCCTCAAGTCTCTGAGCTTTCATTTATTTTTTCAATCTTGTTCATCAAGTTCTACACTTGATCCTCTTTTTATATATTTAATCTTGTTTTTACAAGACATCTCATGTATTTACATTTTCACTGCAATCAAATAACAACATCTTGTTTTTTTTTTCCTCTATGAATCAAGAAAATTTACCTTTTACAACTGCAATTCTTTTTATTTATGAATCTGGAATCAATGATTTAAACACTCATGTGTGACTTTGATTCAGGATCTACAACTTGTTTGATTTCTTTTTATGTTACTGCACTCAAAGCAATCATTTACATTTCCTGCACTTTTTCTCAATTTTTACAACAAAATTGAATCTTTATTTTTCCTTGCACCTTTTCCTCAATTTTTAAGACAAAATTGAATATTTACTTTCTATTTCTCTTTTTATCAATTTTTGTATAAAATTAATTGGCATGCTCGATACCCTTTCACCAAGATCTCCAAAGAGAGTTTTTGGCGCGAACAGAAGTCAATCAAATCAGCTAAAGCATGTTTTGGAAATTGAAAACCATCAGAGAATAAAAATATGCATTTAAAATTTGAAAGCCATCAAATTTGCAAGATTAGTGATATGTACATTAAACATCATCTTATTAATCGTGCTCAAAACATAAATACAATAATTTAGTGGCATGGAAAATAAAAATATAAGAGATTCATTCATACTATAGAAACAGAATATATAAAATTCATCAAATCATAAATTTTTTGCCAATAAACATAATAACACGCGTTGATTTTTAATGGAAAAAATTAGGCTAATTGCTCAAATAAGGGCCTAACGTTTGCCAAAATGCTCAAAAAAGGGCCCGGTCTTTTAATTTGGCCAAATAAGGGCCTAACGTTTGCCAAAATGCTCAAATAAGGGCCCGATCTTTTAATTTGGCCAAATAAGGGCCTAACATTTGCCAAAATGCTCAAATAAGGGCCTTGTATCGAAAATTTTCACGTGTCATCCAAACTG
>AWUE01021425.1:0-32917 GCA_001974825.2 Corchorus olitorius
ATATATATATATATATATGAAACCTAACCAGCTTTGATACCACATGTAAATTAACCTTAAGATATAAAAGCATGGAGAATCTTTATACGCCATGAATAAATAATTCTAATAGCGCAAAGGTTTAGATATACCTGATGCGGAATTTGGTTGAGCCACTTTGTCAGCCATGAGCACAAAGTTGGAGAGAACAAATTGATTTCTCCCACTTGACTCTAGTTTAATATTGTGATATTTCATTTTGATGGAAAAGTCTTTGTTTTTCTGTTTGCCGTAAACCCTAATGAGCATAGGGATAACCAATTTATATTTTCTATCATTTAATTGGGTACGTCCATCAAATAGCCAATTGAACGGCTGAGATTTATTTAACTATTAAATGTACTTAAATTTCTCTCAATTAACATAATTAGGCATATTTTATATAACCCACAATAATGTTGGTCAATCTTATAATCACCCAATTTACATAATTGACAGATTTGATATCAGCACACATTAATTATGGTCAAATTCTAACATTAGGACCATACGAACCGAGTCCGGTGGCTATCTAAAAATCTGATACTCCTCTAATTCCCAACTTCGACATCAAATCAGCACAGAAATACCCTTCTCGCAAAGTATGTTAATAGCTGCAATTCCATGTACGTGCCAGGATTTCCCTAATGTCTATGATCAGGGCTCCCAAAGGATGTTGAGCGACATCACTGTTCGAAGAAGCTCAAGAATCACCAAATCATCTACCTCACAGATCACCTCACGAAAACCTTCATCCCAAGCCAATTATAAACCCATCCAAAGTGCATGAAGCTCAGCAGCCATATTAGAAACAGTCCCTAAATGAGCAGCAAATCCCACAAGCCCTCTTCCACTTGCATCACTAATCACTCCACCTGCACCCGCCATACCAGGATTTCCCTTGGAGGCGCCATCTGTGTTAACCTTTACTTTTCAATCGGGCGGTGGGATCCAATGTATCAATTTAGCATGTGAGACCATAGTTATTCGCTGATCGGTCGTCAGCAAATCATAAAAATAAAATTCACAACAAATTCCTAACTAAAGCAGATAGGGCAAGTAGGGGTCGAACCCACAGAGAAATAGGTTATTAATCTTTTTCTTAAAACAATTAAACAAATTAAAGAGAATTTTGATAATGAAATTAAACCTAATCAAACTAGCAATTAAAATCAATCAAGAAAACGATTAAGAAAATTAAAGAAAACAATTAACAAGAAAGCAGTGAATAATTAAGAAAACAATTGATAAAAACCTCCAACATAGAATTAACATCCCTCTTGACAATTATAACATGGATCATTGATATCTAGTAATTATGAAAACGAAGAATAGCTTGTCGGAATTAAATCCTAAATCACCTTAATTAGGTAAGATTACTCGCAAGAGCTTAAATTACCCCTTTTTCATCCTAACTAATTAATTAGCCGCAAAGCCTTAAAGATTTGCTAGGGATCAAAGCATTAAGAACTAGCAATTTATACAAGCACAAAGAGCAATTTCTCACTCAAAGTTCCTTATCTCCCTTGGAAGGGACTTCCGTCCTCCCCCAATTGCTACAAACAACCAAGCCTGAACGTCAATCCGCGACTTGGTCTAGCTAATGCTAACTTTATTTATCATGAAAGTGCCGGCTCAATCAATCAAAACAAGCAACATAGAATTAAAACAGAGATCAAAAGAATACTCTAACAATTATCATATATAAGCACAAAATCTCACCAATATATATGTCAAGAGATCAATTAAATTCTACATTGGAGTTAAGAAAAGGATTACTCACTCATAATTTGAGTGAGCATCCAAAGAATAAGAAGAAAAACTTATCTTATGGATGAGAAGAGAAGGGGGCGGCGGCACAGAGGCTTTTGTCCTCCAAAACTTCAACAATTCTACAAAATAATTTCTAGATCTACTTGTGTGTGTATTGTGTTGAAAACCTAGACCTAAGGTGCCTATTTATAGTGGAAATAACCCTAGAAATTCCAATCCTAACTTGGAAAGGAGTGTAGGACGGTTTAAGGGTCTAACTTGGACTCCAAGTTAAATTAAAAGTCTTCCTAGAGTAGAATCCAAGTCAAAATAGGATCCTGAATTTTTGCTGAATTCGTGCAGTGACTTCGACGGCAATTTTGGGCTTGAAGATGGCAGAACTGGGTCTTGGACTTCAAATGAAAGTTGTAGATCTCGGAGTCAGCTTTCCAACGAGTACTCATGGGCTTCAAACGGAGGTCTGAGCAAAAAGTTATGATTTTTCTACCAAAACTGCGCCTGAATCCTAATCCTGTTAGGACTAGAATCGGGAATCTACGGGATTTTGGTATTTCCTTGGATTTAGGAGTCATTAATTGGGATTTTAATTCCAATTAATATTTTATATGGGCTGAGTATTTTCCCACATAAATTATCCATAAATACCAAAGCTTGAGGGCTTATCCATGGCTTGTCTTCAATTAAAGCTCCAATCTTCAATCCTTGCTTCTTGAAATAATTCTTCAAAGTCTTCAAATCTCCAATTTAGTCTTCA
Organism: Corchorus olitorius; assembly: GCA_001974825.2. NCBI lineage: Eukaryota > Viridiplantae > Streptophyta > Magnoliopsida > Malvales > Malvaceae > Corchorus > Corchorus olitorius. The sequence goes on from AWUE01021425.1 coordinate 2,546, forward strand.
ATAAGTCTTCAAACACGAACTTCGAATCTCCAAATCTATGCTCAAAATTGCTTTGCTAAAATCTGTGTAAAAAGTCATCAAAATAGCTCCAAAAGAGGTGAAAAATAATAATTTCTCAATTTCACATCACTTAAGAACTTAAAACACAATTATCATCAAAATAGCATATAATTAAGCATAAATAGATCCAAAAACATAGTAAAATAGGCATAGAAATAGGGTTATTTTTGGCTTAATCATATTCCCCCACACTTGGACTTTGCTAGTCCCTTAGCAAATCAATGTGTTAGTTAATTACAAATCAATTTGTCTAAAGATCAATTTGAACTCACACACTCATCAAAGAATCAATTCAATCATGAAATCAAAATAACAAAGAATAATAATAATACTAAATTCAAAAATCAAGACATAACAAGTATCATCATTCTTAAGTAGTCATAATCAAAGTAGTTTTAATCACTTATTATTTTTCACTTTCTATAACTACTTCTTTCTATAGGCTCATGTCTTCCTCTCTTTCTCCAGTACTCAAAAGATTGTAGTGCCACAGATATACATCAAGGGTCATTATGGGTTATAATAGATTTTCAAGGGTAATTGTTTTTAGAAAATTGAGGTTACTAACCTCGAAGTATTCATGATTTAGGGGTTACTAACTCCCTTTTGAGGCTACTAGCACTCTAGAAGGACTCCTTCTTTTATTTTGTTTTAGAGGGACAATATTTCTGCAATTCCATGCCTCTTATCCTCTTTCCAAGGGTTACTAACTCCTTTTGTTAAAGAAAAGAGTGACAACAATGGATTAAAAATTTTTTATAAAGTATGCATAAATACCTCTTCTCTTCTTGCCATGAGAGCACTTCTTTTTGAAAATAATTTTTTTTTTTTAATTACCCTCTTTATAAGTAGTCCCCCACACTTATTCTTGACATAAACCAATAACATACTTTCTCAATCATAACTTCAATCAAGATTGAACACAAGTTCTAGAAATAGACAATCATAGAAGCAATTAATAAATAAGATCATATCACAAACTTCAATTATACCTAATTCTAAGAAATCAAATAACATGCTATAACTCAATCAATAAATAAAACATTATTAAAATTCTAAGCATTCATCAATCATAATCAAATCAATTAGTCAATTTATGCATGAAAAATTCAAAAGGGTTTTGAGAAAATCAAAATTTTAGGATTAATTTAAAAAAAAATTTTGTTGAAAATCAATTTTGAAAAATTGGGGAATAATATATGATCAATCAAAAACAATCCAGAAACAAACAATTTTCTATCCTAAGTTCTCATGCAAATAAATAGCATATGACTCAATTATTCAAGCAATAAACCTAAACCTATCAAGTAATCACCCCCCCACACTTAAAATTCACATTGTCCTCAATGTAAAGCAAACAATTCATGCAATAATATCTTACCAAAAATAAAGAGTTAAGGTTCAAGAAAACATACCTGGTAGCTTGATGAAGATTTCTCAAACATAAAGGCAATAGAAAATTAAGGTGATAGAAAAAATAAAACTGGATAGATAGCTTATTAATGAAACTTGAAAAATAAAAACATAAGATAAAGGAAAATTAAAGCATAAACTAGATAACTAATCCTAAGATGCATAAAAATAAATCTTAAATCTAACAAACAAGAAATTGAAATCTAAACCTAAATTGGTTTATTCAGAGCCTTCTCCAATAAATTGAAGAGGTCATCCAAATTTCCAATTATATTATTAAAATCATCTCTTAAGCTAGTAGTCTGATCACTAATCTCGTTGCATCGAACAAGTAAAGGATGAAGCTCTTCCTCAGCCTCTTTTTCTTGGTTAACCTCTTCTTCCTCTTTATCACAAGAAGCATCACTTGACTCAGAATCAGAAGCAATAATCACAATTTTGTCTTCACCTTGACCATCTACCGGATCCTTGATTTCCTTTAATGGCGATGGAGCCTTGAATTCTTCCACAGTAAAGACAGTTTCAATCGGCCTATTTGATGAAGAGGCATAATTTGGATCATGAGTTCTTTGAGGGAAAGGAGCACATCGCATAGGAGGTCTATAGGGTGGCCTATAGGGCTTAGTTTGGTATCCTCCCATCCGGGGCATGGAAAAGGGCCTATTCCAAGGTGCAACTTGTGGTCTTATCCTTCCATTAAAATTCCTTGGTCCTTGGGGATGGTGAAATCGATTCTCATAGGGGTGAAACCGATTTCTGAACTCATGCTCAGCTCTAGCCTTTGATCTCATAACAGCTTCTTGAGACTTGTTAGCTTTTTCCAAAAGAAATTGATAAATCTTTCTAGCTTTGAATCTGGGCTTGGTAGCAATATCTTCTTCAGGCAGAGAGGCAATCATGCTCAAAAGTTCATGGCAGTCTTGGCGCAGAAAACTTCCTTGAAATTTCTCTCCAAAATACGCGCCTCCAATTTGATAAAATTGGTTCCGAAAATTCTTGAATTGAACTTCAAAATCCATGGTGGTGAGCATCATCGAGATCTTCACAAGGGCTAGGAAAATCAAAACTTTCTTGTCGACTTAGAGGGGTGTCGACTTGCTTGCTTCTTATCGACAATTTTCCTCCAAAAAAAAATTGTCGACTTATCGACTTGCTTAAGTCGATAAGCTTCTTCCAAAAAATCTTCTCTTGTCGACTTGGTATAGTCGACTATTCCCTTGCTCAAACCGAAAATTTTCTCTCAAATATTGCTTCTTGTTTTGGTGAATAAAAGAGGAGGTAGAGGTGCCTTTATATAGTGATCAAATCCTATTCTTAAGAGATTTTAATTAGAGTAAAAAGTAAGAATCATACCTGGATTAGGAGTCCATTACCTAATTGGAAAAGATGGTCATCATCCAAATTAATTAGGAGTCAAAATCCTAATTGGAAGAGGAGTGCACGAGAGGAGGAAGGTGCCGCGGCACCAAGGCAGCAGCGCTGCCTTGTGCGCGGGCTGGGCAAGCAGCAGCGGCCTGCTGCTTGGCGCACGGGCTGCCTGGCGATGTCGCGGGCTTGAGCGAGGCAGCAGGTTCGCTTGGCATGCGGATGGCCTGCCAACGCTTGGAGCGCACGGGCTTGCTTGCTGGTGCTGCATGCTGATGCGCGGGATGGCTTCGACATGGCCTGGTGCTGAGCGGCGGCATGGCTCGATGTGGTTGGTGCACGGCATCGGCATGGCTCAGTATAGTTTGGGCCATGGCCTGGCTTGTCTCGGTCATGGCCGGGTCATGGCCGGCTGTGGCTTGGACATGCCCGGGCCTTGTCTTGATGCCACCGAGCCATGGCCGGCCATGCATGGTTCATGCATGGTTCGTGGCTCGGTGCTTGGCTTCTTCCATCTCTTGAAAATCTTTTCCTTCCAATTAAATGGAAAAATTTTAAAATCTGCAAAATAAAAATTGAGTTAGAGATTAAAATTATTGGGTTGCCTCCCAACAAGCGCTTGTTTAAAGTCATTAGCTCGACTTCCTCTTTTCTTCAATTTCCCTATTTTGGAAGATAAATTGGTTCTTCCAAAATAATTTCCTCAATCCATCCTATGGGAAAAGTCTCAAAGAATGGTTTTAATCTTTGTCCATTGACTTTAAATTGCATCTGGGAGGTTGGATTATAGATCTCTACCGATCCATTGAGATATACTCTTCGTACTTCAAAAGGACCAGCCTATCTTGATCTTAATTTCCCAGGGAATTTTCTCATTTGTCCCTTGAATAGTAAAACCTTTTGTCCTTCATGGAATGATCTTCTCAATATCTTCTGATCATGAAAAGCTTTTGTTTTCTCCTTGTAAATCCTTGAATTTTCATAGGCTTCATTCCTAATCTCTTCAAGTTCTTGTAAATGCGCATCCTTTGAATTCCAGCTGTGTCGAAGTTAAGATTGCATTGCTTCACTGCCCACCAAGCTGTTTGTTCTGCCCATAGAGCATCTCCTAGTCGCATACTCCAATCATTTCTCTGAACATTGACTGTTTTCTCCAGAATCAGCTTCACTTGACGGTTAGAAATCTCGGCTTGACCATTGGTTTGAGGATGATATGAAGTAGATACCCTATGGCTTACTCCATATTTTTCAACTAAGCCTTGTACAATTTTGTTGCAGAAGTGAGTTCCACGATCACTTATGAGGGCTCTTGGTATTCCAAATCTATGTAGAATGTTATTCTTTATAAACTTGACCACTGTTCTGGCATCGTCCTTTTCAGTAGCAGCTGCTTCAATCCATTTGGAGACATAGTCCACGGCTAGAAGAATGTAATACTTCTTTTCTGATGGAGGAAAAGGTCCCATGAAGTCAATTCCCCATACATCGAAGATTTCAACAACGAATATAGGACTTTGAATCATTTGACTTCTTTTCGAAATATTTCCCACTTTCTGACAGCGTGGACAATTCTTGCAGTATTCATGAGAATCTTGAAAGATCCTTGGCCAATAAAATCCACAATCCAAGATTTTCCTTGCTGTCTTCTTGTGTCCAAAGTGGCCTCCGCTCTCATCATTGTGGCAGAACTTTAGAACTGATCGTATTTCATTGTCAGGTATGCATCTTCTCATAACTTGATCAGAACCTTGTCTCCATAGGTATGGATCATCCCAAAGATAATACTTGGCATCACTGATGATCTTTAATTTCTTCCCTTTGCTTAGATCTGGAGGTAGACGTCTAGTGACCAAGAAATTAACAATATCTGCATACCATGGAAGTTGAGAAACGGCGAACAAGTTTTCAAAAGGTAGCGTTTCATTGATTGATATCTCTTCGTTGTTGCCTTCAATTCTGCTTAGATGATCAGCTACAACGTTTTCTGCTCCCTTCTTGTCCTTGATTTCGATATCGAATTCTTGAAAGAGCAACAGCCATCGCATAAGCCTAGCCTTTGCATCTTTCTTTGCCATTAGATATCTCAATGCAGCATGATCGGAGTAGATTGTCACCTTGGATCCCAGGATGTATGGACGAAACTTCTCCAAGGCAAAGACAACAGCAAGCATTTCTTTCTCCGTGGTGGTGTAGTTCTTCTGAGCAGCATCCAAAGTTCTTGAAGCATAGTAGATAACATGAGGTACCTTGTCTACTTTCTGTCCTAGAACAGCTCCAATGGCGACGTCACTTGCATCACACATTACTTCGAATGGTAGTTTCCAATCCGGTGGCTTTACAATTGGAGTGGTGGTTAGGGCAGTCTTCAATTTGTCGAATGCTTCTTTGCAGTCATCTCCAAACTCGAACTCTACATCTTTCTGAAGTAGTCTACACATCGGTGCCGAAATCTTCGAGAAATCCTTGATGAATCTTCTGTAGAATCCAGCATGGCCTAAGAATGATCGGATATCCTTGACACATGTTGGGTATGGCAGGTTCTGAACTACATCAACTTTGGCTTTGTCGACTTGCATCCCTTCTTTGGAAACTACATGTCCTAGTACAATGCCTTGTTCTGCCATGAAGTGGCACTTCTCGGCATTTAACACCAATTTGGTTTCAACACACCTTTTCAAGATGAGCTCTAGGTTATGAAGGCATTGATTGAAGTTGTCTCCATAGACAGTGAAATCGTCCATGAACACTTCCATCTTGTCTCCCACATAGTCTTGAAAGATGCTCATCATACACCTTTGAAAAGTTGTAGGGGCATTGCATAAACCAAAAGGCATTCTTGTATAGGCATACGTACCGAATGGGCATGTGAAGGTGGTCTTCTCTTGGTCTTCAAGTGCTATTGGAATTTGGAAGTATCCGGAATACCCATCCAGAAAACAGTAGTAGGCTTTGCAAGCTAATCTCTCCAGCATCTGGTCGATGAATGGCAATGGGAAGTGGTCCTTCCTTATGGCAGAATTCAGCTTTCTGTAGTCGATGCATACTCTACATCCATTTTGCAGTCTTTGAGGAACTAGCTCTCCATCTTTGTTTTCCACGATTGTGAATCTAGATTTCTTGGGTACTACTTGAACAGGGCTGACCCATTTACTATCTGATATAGCATAAATGAGACCGGCTCCAAGTAATTTGAGCACTTCCTCCTTGACGACTTCAGCTAAGTTGGGGTTGAGTCTTCTTTGTGGCTGTCGAACGGGTACTGCGTCATCTTCAAGTCGAATCCTATGCATACATACAGTAGGACTTATTCCCTTGATATCAGCAACAGTCCATCTGATGGCTTCCTTGTATTCTTTCAAAACTCTGATGAGTTGTTCTTCTTGTAAATTATTCAATTTACTTGAAATAACAACGGGTAAAGTCTCTTTGTCTCCAAGGAAAGCGTATTTTAGGCCTTCAAGTAGTTGTTTCAGCTTGACTTCAGGTGGTTGAATAATGGATGGCAGTGGTGTTGGCGTTGGCTCCAAACTGATGTAGGAAACTGATGCTTTTTCTTCAACAGCAAGTGATGTTTCCAGATCTCTGATGGTTGCAGCTACATCTTCTGGCATCAGGATCTCTGCTTCTTTGATTTCTTCCTCGTCCAGGCTTTTTGCAAGAACTAGTTCAAGCTCATTTTCACATTGGAGTGATTGAACTTTTTCAGAACAGGCTTCAATTGCATCAATTGCATAGATGGAATGGATTTCGGCAGGAGTCTTCATGGCTTCACTTATGTCGAATTCAATGGCTTCACCATCAAACTTCATGCTGAGTTTTTCCATCTTTCATGTCAAAATTAGCGCTGGCTGTTGAAAGGAATGGTCTCCCTAGCAGCAACGGCAGGTGCGGTAGATGAAGATCATCTTCACTTGTTTTCAGGACATAGAAATCTGCAGGAAAAACAAAGTCTCCTATCTGCACTAAAACATTCTCAACTAAACCTTCAGGTTTGATGTTAGTTCTGTCAGCAAATTGCACAATAAGATCAGTTTTAGTCATATGTTCTAATATTGATTGAAGATCCAAATTCACACATAGCTATTTCTATCTTTTCTTTTCCAATTTTGCAAGGAATAGAAAAGGATCCTAAATCTTCACTTTTATGATGCAATTCTCTCTGATAAGCAGCAGATATATTTTCATTCATGCAGGCATATTTTTCAGAAAATTTTATTTTAGCAGTGCATAGTTCTTTAAGGAAAGAAGCGTACCTGGGCACTCTTGCTACTTCATTAAGCAAAGGAATATTTACCTCTAAATTTCGAAGTGAATTGAGTGGTTGTGCGAACCTTTGAGGAAACGGTGGTGGACCGTAAATGGTCTCCATCTTCTTCATCCCTTCAAATCTTGATTTAGGTCGAGAGGCTCTTGATGATGAAGTAGATTGCTTCTCCTTGGGCTCAGCTGGAGTCTCCTCTTCTCTGGTTACTTGAATTTCAGGTACAGCAACTAGTGGTGGTTCGGCAGAGAAAGCAGGTGTTGGAGGTGGCGATATGGAAGGTGGAAGCGGAACATCCGGTGAGGTCATCTTTTGTTCATACCATTGAGGTATACATGAAGGTGGTTGCATAATCTTCGGTGAAAGCACAGTCATCAGGTTTGTAACCATCTTCACCAAATATCCTTGTTGAGCAGCCATCAAAGCCATAGTTGCTTCTAAGTTGTTCAATCGTTCATTCTCCTGCTTTGATGGCGTGGTTGACATGTTTTCCTTAGTGGAATTGAACTGGTATATGTTTTCAGCCATTGTGTTGAGCAGCTTCCTTGCTTCTTCAGGGGTTTTAAGTGTTAGGCTTCCTCCACTAGCAGCATCAACATAGGTTCGATCTTCATAGAGAAGTCCATCATAAAAGTTCTGAATCAGCATTGCTTCGCTTAGGTTGTGTTAAGGGCAACTTGCACAGATTTCGTTGTATCTCTCCCAGTATTGGTGCCACTTTTCTTCAGGTTGTTGTTGGCAGGTTGTGATTCTTCTCCGTACGTCAGCTCGCTTGGCCTCTGGAAAATATTTGTTCAGGAACACGGTCTCCATCTCCTTCCAAGAAGTTATGGATTTTGATGGCAGAGTCAAGAACCAACTTCTTGCTTTTCCTTCCAATGTTAAAGGAAAGGTTCGAAGTTTCGCTTGTTCTTCAGGCATCCCATTGATTGCAGCGCACCTTATAAAGAAATTTTGTAAGTGCTCATGAGGATTTTCATGAGACTCTCCTTGGAAAATAGGCAGCATGCGGATTACTCCAGGATTCAGCTTGTATGACAAATCCATGGCTGGATAGTCAATGCATAGTGGCGGCAATTCACAGTTGAAATTCAGCTCTCTTAACGAACGTGGTCGCTCCATTGAATATTTCCTACAAAATAAAAGAAGATCAAGTGCAAAATAGAAAAACAAAGAAAAAGAAAAAGAAAACGCAATCTCCCCGGCAAAACGGCGCCAAAATTTATGATCGGTCGTCAACAAATCATAAAAATAAAATTCCCAACAAATTCCTAACTTAAGCAGATAGGGCAAGTAGGGGTCGAACCCACAGAGAAATAGGTTATTAATCTTTTCCTTAAAACGATTAAACAAATTAAATAGAATTTTTATAGTAAAATTAAACCTAATCAAACTAGTAATTAAAATCAATCAAGAGAACAATCAAGAAAATTAAAGAAAACAATTAACAAGAAAGCAGTGAATAATCAAGAAAACAATTAATAAAAACCTCCAACATAGAATTAATATCCCTCTTGACAATTATAACATGGATCATTGATATCTAATAATTATGAAAACAAAGAATAGCTTGTCGGAATTAAATCCTAAATCACCTTAATTAGGTAAGATTACTCGCAAGAGCTTAAATTACCCATTTTTCCTCCTAACTAATCAATTAGCCGCAAAGCCTTAAAGATTTGCTAGGGATCAAAGCATTAAGAACTAGCAATTTATACAAGCACAAAGAGCAATTTCTCACTCAAAGTTCCTTATCTCCCTTGGAAGGGACTTCCGTCCTCCCCCAATTGCTACAAACAACCAAGCCGGAACGTCAATCCTCGACTTGATCTAGCTAATGCTAACTTAATTTATCATGAAAGTGCCGGCTCAATCAATCAAAACAAGCAACATAGAATTAAAACAGAGATCAAAAGAATACTCTAACAATTATCATATATAAGCACAAAATCTCACCAATATATATGTCAAGAGATCAATTAAATTCTACATTGGAGTAAAGAAAATGATTACTCACTCATAAAATTGAGTGAGCATCCAAAGAATAAGAAGAAAAACTTATCTTATGGATGAGAAGAGAAGGGGGCGGCGGCACAGAGGCTTTTGTCCTCCAAAACTTCAACAATTCTACAGAATAATTTCTAGATCTACTTGTGTGTGTGTTGTGTTGAAAACCTAGACCTAAGGTGCCTATTTATAGTGGAAATAACCCTGAAATTCCAATCCTAACTTGGAAAGGAGTGTAGGACGGTTTAAGGGTCTAACTTGGACTCCAAGTTGAATTAAAAGTCTTTCTAGAGTAGAATCCAAGTCAAAATAGGATCCTGAATTTTTGCTGAATTCGTGCAGTGACTTCAACGGTATTTTTGGGCTTGAAGATGGCAGAATTGGGTCTTGGACTTCAAAAGAAAGTTGTAGATCTCGGAGTCAGCTTTCTAACGAGTAATCATGGGCTTCAAACGGAGGTCGGAGCAGAAAGTTATGAATTTTCTACCAAAACTGCTCCTGAATCCTAATCCTGTTAGGACTAGAATCGGGAATCTACGAGATTTTGGTATTTCCTTGGATTTAGGAGTCATTAATTGGGATTTTAATTCCAATTAATATTTTATATGGGCTAAGTATTTTCCCACATAAATTATCCATAAATACCAAAGCTTGAGAATTTATCCATGGCTTGTCTTCAATTAAAGCTCCAATTCTTCAATTCTTCCTCTTGAAATAAATCTTCAATGGTCTTCAAGTCTCCAATTTATCTTCAAATGGTCTTCAAACACGAACTTCGAATCTCCAAATCTATGCTCAAAATTACTTTGCTAAAATCTGTGTAAAAAGTTATCAAAATAGCTCCAAAAGAGGTGAAAAATATCAATTTCTCAATTTCACATCACTTAAGAACTTAAAACACAATTATCATCAAAATAGCATATAATTAAACATAAATAGATCGAAAAACATAGTAAAATAGGTATAAAAATAGGGTTGTTTTTGGCTCAATCACCACAGTTTTGATCATTATCTCCTTGCCACCCATGGAAAGGAATTTCTGTTTCCATCCTTTTAGTTTGGCAATCATCCTCTCTTTAACATAAGCCATGGCTCCACACTTAGTTTTGCCCCAACAATTCTGAATCCCTAAATAAGTTCCAGGATTATCCACTTCAGCAATTCCCAAGGCATCCACAATGTCCTTCTTTTTATCATCAGCCATATTACAACTGAAAATAATACTTGATTTACTAAGGTTGATCTTCTGACCTGAAGCAGCTAAATAGTCCTGTATAATTCCAAAGACTCTCTTGCAATTGTCAAGGTTCGCATTCATAAAAAACAGAGAGTCGTCAGCAAAAAGAGGATGTGAGATATGGGGGCAACTTCAAACCTTCAATGTAACCAGTATCCATTCCTATTTGGATCATCCTAGAGAGGGCATCAATTACTAAGAGGAACAAATAAGGGGATAAAGGATCCCCTTGTCTAAGACCCCTAGAAGGAAGAATCATCCTACTTGATTTACCATTAATGACAATAGTATACGAGACAGTTATTACACATTGCAAAACCCAGTTACACCACGTAGTACTAAAGCCTATTTTTAATAGTAAAGCATGCAAGAAATCCCATTCAAAACTATCGTATGCTTCATTCATGTCCACTTTTAAAGCCACAGCCCCTGACTTACCCTTTTTCTTCACCTTTAAAAAATGAAAAGCCTCTTGTGCAACTATAATATTGTCATGAATCTGCCTCCCTTCTACAAAAGTGCTTTGTTCTTCTGTTATGATCTCTCCAAGTAGGGGCTTCATTCTATTAACAAGAACTTTGGAGATAATTTTATAACTATAATTGCACAAACTTATTGGCCTGAACTGAGCAATCTCCTCTGGTTCTTTCACTTTAGGAATAAGAACAATTTCTGTCTAGTTCATCTCTCTCAACATTCTGCCATTATGAAAGAAACTTTTAACCATTCTTTTCACATCCTCACCAATAACATCCCAATAATGCTGATAAAATAAACCATTAAAGCCATCTGGCCCAGGTGACTTCAATGTTCCCATCTGAAAAACAACTTGAACAATCTCTTCATCAGTAATCTCCTTAATCAAATCTTCATTTACAGCATCACTTATAAGACAAGGAACCGCCTCAAGAACCTCTCCCCACTCTTTGTTCTCTTCACTAGTAAACAACTGCTCATAAAACCGACAGAAACCTTCCATAATCTCTTCTTCTTTCTCTAACCAATTCCCATCTTCACTTCTTATTCTTAAAATTATATTGAACTGCCTCCTCTGTAATGTAGAATGGTGAAAAAATTGTGTATTCTGATCTCCCCAATTGAGCCAATTAACACTAGCTCTTTGGTGCCAATACTTCTCTTCTTGTAACCAAATGGCCTTAACTTTCTCTTTACATTCATTAATCTTCTGTACATCAGCCTCATTATTACAAGTATCCTGCATTTTGGAGATCTCATAAATAAGCTCATCTTTCTGTTTCTTAGTCTTATTCTGTTCATGACACCAATTTTTTATCATCTTTCGACAAACCTTAAGCTTTTGCGCAAGCTGATAAGCATTAGAACCTTCCACTGGTGTATCCCGACTTTGAATAATGACTTGCTTAATATCATCCACATCCACCCATTGTGACTCAAACTTGAATTTCTTAGGCCCCTTAACATCCTTAAGACAAGAATTGAGGATAATTGGAGAATGGTCAGATCCCATAGCTGCTTGTACTAGTAACTGAGTTTCAGGATAAGCATTTAACCAATGAATGTTGACCAAAGCTCTATCCAAACGCTCCTTCACAATCTCTCCTTCTCTTTTACCCATCCAAGTAAACTTCTGTCCTTGAAACTAAACATCAATGAGCTGACTGAAATCTATCATCTCTTGAAACTGTCTTATATATCTTCTATCTTTAAGCCTCCCACCCTCCTTTTCATTATCATCCAAAATGTCATTAAAGTCCCCAATACAACACCAAGCCCCATCAATATGCATAGCTTTCCTCTTTATTTTATCCCAAACTAATTTTCTATTTTCAAAAATAAGGGCACCATAGATCCAAAAAATTCTAAAGTTCTCCCCAGAATTTTTATTAACAATCAAAGTATCCACAATGTTTTTATCTTCCTCAATGCTATTAACAATAAAATTTTCTTTCCACCATAAAGCAATACCCCCACTCAACCCAACAGGATCAACATAAAGACCATCATCCATTTTCATCTTTTTTCTAATTCTTTCCATAGTATTCCTTCCATTTTTTGTCTCCATCAAGAACATAAAGTCCGGGCCAAATTTCTGTTTAATATCATGAAGTGCTTCTACTGCCAAGGATGACCTAATTCCTTGGCAATTCCAAGAAAGTCCTATAAAAATGACTAGGTGACTGTTGCAGGACAATCACTAGAACCTTCGGCACTAGATTTTGAGGACTTTCTCATCATTCCACCTTAAATATCACCCAACAGAACAGTCCTCAATAATCTTTACCTCAGTACACCCTTATTCCTTACACCATTTATCAATTCTATTGTTAACTCTTCTCCCCTTATACCTTTTAGCACAACTTTTCCATGTTGTCTGACGCCCAAGAGTAAAAGTAGTAACCTGTGTAATTACTACAGGATGTAAACTAGCTTCTATTAAAGACCAATTTTGTCTACTCCATAAACAATCAGCTTCCATCCTTCTCTTCTTGGTAATACTCATCTCATCAGCTTCCAAACTACATAGATCAGCAGCCCTTTTCAACTCCAAACTTCTAAGATTAGCAGCAAGGGATGTCTCAACGGGCCCAACATTCTTTTCCTCCCTATGCTGTAGATTAGCCAAATCAGACTGTAGGTTCAAGGATATTTAAGGGGACTCCTTCCTCTCTTCCCTTCCATTATCCACAACCTTAAATGAGGAAGAAACCTCTTCAATATTATGCCACTCATAAGCATCAACTTGAAAAGTATCAGGGTATTTTCCAGGTACATAGGGACCAGGTAGGACAGGGTAAGGGGCAGTAATATGTGTATCATAAGATAACATAGGCCCAGGGGTGCCATCATTACTAGCAGATTGAGATGGTGAAGGAAGTATTGGCTCATTAAGAAGATCAGGATTAAGAACAACTAGTTCAGGGAATAAGGAGTTAGGCTTATTAATAATAAGATTTTTGGATCTTGTGGGTATTTTAGAAAATAGAAGTTTAAGTTCAGTCTTAGCCTCTTAGGGTTTTTTTCTTTTTTTGGCCAGACTTAGCCTCTTAGGTTGAGCAACAAAAAGTTCAGTATTACATCAATCTCAAGTTTAAATACGTTTCCAATCATTTCATTAATAGATTTAGTTTAATGATTTTCAATTCACAATCTTAATTTCCTCACATTAATTAGTTTAAATTTGTTTTGTTGGATTCGTGTGTTTGAATCTTTTGTCTTTTTTTTTTTGCCAATACTATCTTTCGCCAATTTAGGGTTTATTGGGTTCGAATTCAAGTCTTTTTTAGGTGGATTTTCGTGTTCAAGTTCATTTTGTAACTTGTGGGTTCTAGTTCTAGCTTCTAATATGCCTTTAGGTAGAGTAGACTATGAAGGGTTTTCTTTCGGTAGAGTAGACTAGCGCTTTTATTATCCCTTTTAAGATTAGTTATGCTATTCATACTTTTTTTAGGGAGAGGATTCTCTCCACTACTATAAAATAGTGGAGAGATCCACTGATCTTTAAACTCTAATCTAATTGGCTCTAACAAAACCATGTCACACCCTTTATTAAGTCATAAAAAACACAGCGTTTCATCTAACTTTCTCATCTTCCCACCATTTCTCACTGTTTCCTATATCGATTGATTGGAAGCCTTCTTCACATCTAGTGGTTTCAACTTCTTGCTCCAAGTAATCTCGATCTTACTTTCTTCTCTTCTCCCCAACTTGTAGACAAAAAAGAAACAAAACTATAAGAGTGTTCTTGTTTTTTTAGTATAGGCGTAAGGATATACTGGTGAAGAAGAATTAAATACTTTGACTTGGTTAATTCCTAAGTATGTTGATTTCCAGGGAAAAAAATGATTCTTAATTTGTAAATTGCATTTTATAAAGTACTCCTTATTCCTTTTCAAAGCCAATTCACTCATTTTACCCAAAAAAAGCCAATTCACTTACCAAATTTGGAGGTAAAGACCTATCAAGAAGATCAGAAAGATGGATCTAAAACATGAAAAAATTACAGATTGAATTTGAATGTGGGGGTGAATTGAAGTTTGGTCATAATTGGATTGGGAATGAAATGAGAGAGACCAAAAAAAAAGAGAAAGAAATGCAATCTGTTGAGAAAAACTAATGTAAAGGAGAAGAAGCTTGAACTGGTTCAATTTTCATATAAAGGAGAGCAGAACCACAAGGGGAGGGTGGGGATCGGGGAAACAATGGTAACGGCATAAAGTGCTAAAACACTGAGTTTTGGATGAATTATGAAGGGTGTGACATGGCTCTGTATGAGCCATTAGATTAGAGTTCAAAGATCAGTGGACCTCTCCACTGTTTTTTAGTAGTGGAGAGGATCCTCTCCCTTCTTTTTTTTACTAGTTTTAGCTTTCACGTGCATTTCACGTGGCCCAACGTGTTTAAATGAAATATTCATATGAAATAATGATAACCTCCCTATTAAATTATGATAATTATACTATTTTTGATGATCTCCTTATCAAATTTTGATAACCTTTCTATGAAATTTTAATAATGATACTATCGAATTTCGAGAACCTTTTTATAATTTTTTTTAACCTTTTTATGAAATTTTGTTAACCTCCCTAAGGAATTTTGAAGACCTCACTATGAAATTTTGATAACTTCCCAATGAAATTCTGATAACCAACACTATGAGATGTTGATAACCTCCATATGATATATTGATAACCATGTTATGAAAATCTAAAAACCTCCATATGAATTGTTAGTAATCACACTCTGAAATTTTGATAATCACACTATGAAATTGTGATAACCTCGCTATAAAATTTTGATAAATCTCCCTATAAAATTTTGATAAACCTCCTTATGAAATCTTGATAACTACAAATTTTGATAGCCTCCCTATGATTTTTTTTAACCTCATTATGAAATTTTGTTAATCTCCCTATAAAATTTTGATCTAGATACTATGAAATTTTGATAACCCTCTTATAAAATTTTGAAAACTAAACTATGAAATTTTGATAACCTTCATATGAAATTTTGATATCCTCCCTGAAATTTTGATTAGTCCATAATAAAAGTTTAATAACCTTCCTATTTTTGTAACCATACTATGAAATTTTGATAACCTCTCTAGAAATACCATTATGAAATTTTGGTAATCTCATTTTGAAAATTTGATAACCTCTTTATGAAATTTTGATAACCTCTTTATAAAATTTTGTTGCCCCCTCTATGAAAGTTTGATAATCACATTATATAATTTTGATAACCTCGCTTTGAAATTTTGATAACAACACTATGAAATTTTGATAATCTTCCTATAAATTTTGATAATCCGATCTCTATGAAATTTCAATAATCACTCTATGAGATTTGATAACCTTCTATCAAATGCACTCCTTATGAAATTGAGACTCTTATAACCTTCATATGAAATTTTGATAACCACACTAAAAAATTTTGATAACCACACTATGAAATTTTGATAACCTCCCCATGAAATATTAGTAACCTCCTTATGAAATTTTGTTAACCACACTATGAAATTCTTATAATCTCGCTATGACATTTTGATAATCTCTTTGATAACCTTCCTAAGAAATTTTAATAACCTGATCCTATGAAATTCCGGTAACCACACTATGAAATTTTGATAACCTTCCCATGAAATTTTGATAACTTTCATATGAAATTTTGGTAAACACACTATGGAATTTTGATAACCTCCTCATGAAATTATAATAACCATCTTATGAGATTTTGATAACCACACAAAGACCAGAAAATCAAAATCATAATATCACCTACTCTTCTAACTCAACAATTTCCAATTGAACAAAGTGAATGCGGCAAAACATTATATAACGAAGAGATAGAGCTTCACCAACAATAGTATTGTACATGTTAGTGTTAGTTTAATCTTTTTATTGACATTTAAAAATTAAAATTAAAATAAAAATATTAAATTCAAAAAATAATGGTAAAGGAAATTTGCATGTTAATCAATGAAAATCAATTTGACAAACTTACAATTCGATCTAAATTGAAATTTTTAATTAATTTTTAATTAATTTTTAAATAATAAAATTATACTAAATTTTAATAATGGCAATTTAGAAATATATTTGAAAAAAAAAAGGATACAATCGGAAAACATAAAGTTTTCCATTATTCGTAGAAATTTGCATTTTCATCAATGAAAATCAATTTTACAAACTTATAATCGGTTTAAATTGAAATTTTATAATTAATTTTTAAAAAATAAATTTTAATAATGTCAATTTAGAAATATATTTCAAAAAATGGTACAATCGGAAAACATAAAGTTTTCCATTATTCGTACTTTGATATATAGTATAGATAGATAGATTTAGAGAAATTATTGATTTTGTCTCATTTCGACCCATTAGGCTATTTGAGTCCATGAAGTCCAAATTGCCAAGCCAGATGTCTTGAAGTCTAAATCTGATATTCTTAAACCCAATTTGTTAATATGGAAGCTCAAAGAAGGAGTCCAAGTTCAATCGGTAATTATGATGCAGTAATGATTCAGCCCTGATGTAGCATTGTTAAATGCTATTTAAAGGAGGACTTCACAAGAGCAGTTTTGGAAGAAAACTCATAACATTTGATCTAGAGCTTAGAAAAATACAAATGAGGTACCGTTGGAAAGAGGATTTTGAGATCTACAACTTTTATGTTTATCTCGAGACCTAATTCTTCCGTTTCGATGGACGATTTTCCCTTAAAATTTTTGTACATAATTGATCTTCTTCTAAACCGACTTGGAGAATGTCTTTGACGAAGATTCAGATGCTAAAGATGATGTGGGGCATCCCTATTGGCCACGTTGCATCCTAATTAATGAGGATAATCTAAATTTTCATTATTTTAATAGTGAAATAATTAAAATATTATTTAATAATGGCAATTTAGAAATATATTTGAAAAAAAAAGGTACAATCGGAAAACATAAAGTTTTCCCTTATTCGTACTTTTATATATAGTATAGATATATTTACAAGTTAAACTTATTTGAGCCATTCTAGCAAAAAAATAAAAAACTTGGTCGAGTCAGGTTGGCTTATTAAGAGAGTAAATATCTCCAAATAATGGTTTTTTTATTTATAAAATTCGAATCTTATTTAAGGGGAACAAAGTGTCAAACCATTTGAATCAACCACTCGTTGGTTTATGCTATTTATACTAGTATTTAGTAGAAAATATTATACCAGTATTCACTATGTACACCTTACATACTCACCTCCTAACAACCATGTTAAATGATTTTTTTATTCTTTATTGAACAATAAGAGAGGTGAGTAGACTTATTTTTTTGGCTAAATGTTAAAATTGGTTTTTAATGTTTGTAAAAATGCTCAAATAAGGGTTTGATTTTTTAATTTGATTAATTAAGTCCTTAATGTTGCAAAATTGGCTCAAATCAGTTCCTGGCGTCAAAGTGACTGCCTATAAACCCTAAAATATTAAGGACTTAAATTGACTTTAGGGACTGATTTGAGCTGATTTTACAACATTAGGGACTTAATTGAACCGATTTTACAACGTTAAGGACTTAATTAACCAAATTAGAAGGTTAGACCCTTATTTGAGCTTTTTCACAAACGTTAGGGACCAATTTGAACAATTAGCCTTATTTTTTTTTATCTTTTTTTTATATATTTACAAGTTAACCTTGTTCGAGCCGGGTTGGCCCACTAGGGTGTAAAGTTCTCCCAACAATGATTTTTTCCATTCACAAGATTCGAACTCGAGACCTTACTTAAGGGGAACAAGTGCCAAACCACTTGAACCAACCACTTGTTGGTTATTTTTTTTATCTATACTATATATAAAAGTACGAGTTTTGTAAAACTTTTGAATCGATCATTATACCCTTATTTTTCGAATATATATCTTAAATGCCATTGTTTAAACTTTTATAGTTTTACTCAACTAAAAACTCTATTTTTATTTAATTAAATCTAATTCTTTATAACTATTTTATTTTTACCATTTTACTATTTTAAATAAAAATGCTTAGATATATTAGAATTATTCATCAAATCTATTCTCTTTATAACTATTTTATTTTTACCATTTTTACTATTTTAATTACATAACTTAGATATATATTATAATTTTGTAAATATATTTCTTAAATGATATGCTTAAACTTTTACCGTTGTATTCTACTAGAAACACTATTTTTATTTAATTAAATTCAATATTTTTATAAATATTTTATTTTTACCATTTTAATTTTAATAAATTGGTTTTTTAAATATATTTTTTACCTTTTTAATTTTAAAAAATTGGAGACTTTTTGGTTGGTTTGGACCCAACCCAATCATATTATAAACTAATACAAGTACTATCATCGTTACTTTAAGGTTTAAAAGTTAAAATAAGCTGTATAATCATTAATTATTCATATTTTTAAGAACTAATTAATTTAAAATAAGTTGCATAATCATTAATTATATTCAATATGGTGTGGAAAGGCGTTTGTTGGAGACTGATTCTCTCATGGCAATGAGAGAGATTACGAAAGGCAGATGATCTTATTGGAGGGTGGAAGATTGCTCAATGATGTTTTGGATTTGTCTTCTTATTTTGTTCAGTGTAACTTTGCTCATGTAAAATGCGATGCAAATTTCTTGATATATCGGTATCTAAATTAGACTATGGTCTAAATGATGATCATGTATAGTATGAGAGTCTATCTTTTTGTGTTTGTAATCCGGACACTATCTAATGAAGCGTTATACTTTATTCTAAAAAAAGTTAAAAAATTATTTAAAATTTAATTATTGGGTGACATGGTTTTAGTTTCTAGTGTGCATTGATAGTAACAAGAATTTAAAATGTTTTTAAATAAAGGAACGCTAACACATAAAATTATTTCCTATGATTTATTTATAATTAACTTCAATTATTATTTTAATTTTTATTTAATTTAAACACAATGTATCGCGTTCGACGCACGTGGAGGTGAAGATTAGTATATATTAAATGTAAATTGGTTGTACTAAAAATTTGTAAATGTAATTAATACACTAACTTCAATATATCGAAAATTATTTATTAAAAAATTATAAAGGTTTTCATAATTTCATTTTTTATCATGTTTAAAGTTATTAGGATTTGAACGCCATAAATATAATATAATATAGTGAAGGAGGCTGGACATGAAGATCTGCTCTTGGAGTCAGATTGTAGTAATGCTATTCATGAGATTACCAAAGGTCCAAATACCTTTCGTGATTGCGACAGTGTTATCTATGATATTGTTGATTTTATAGTTGACTCTAGCTAGATTATGCAAATTGGCTGCAATTAGTAGGAGGGCAAATTGTTTTTCCCATGAGGGGGCAAAGATGGAAAAGCAGTTCTGGTGGCATTGTTTGCCAGACAACATTTGTAATCTTGATTTAATCTAATGAAAGAATTGAAGATTTGCTATATTTTCCTTTAAAATAAGGGATAATACTGGTAATTAGTGTATTAGGAAATATTGATATATATATATATATATAAATACTCTTTAAATCATTTATGTTTTGGTGCCAAATTTAAATCATTTATGTTTTGGTGCCAAAAAATAAAACCATTTATGTTCAATTATTTTCAATTGGGATCTAGGAATTGTTATGATAACAATTAGTAACAAATATTTCCATAGATTAGATTAGGTAAAGGAATTTATTTCGGTACCATACCAATATGGTCCATACTCCATAGTAGTAATAATAATAGAAAAGAAGCATGGACCATAGTTGCAAATGAAGAGACTCACCTGTCCGAATAGGTTTACTACACACCGTCGAGGAGTGTCCTAAATTAGAAAATGTATTAACAACATTGTGTCGGATGATTGTGATTTTTATGAAATTAAATGAATGAATATCTCTCTTTGTAATAATTGTTGAATTAATGTATTTAGGTCGAGTAAAAAAAAGTTCGATGCCTCTTAATGTCTCAGTTTTAAAATTTGTGAATAGAGAAAATAGATATTGAGAAACTTCTCTCCATTAACATTTGACATTACTTGACTCCAGACTAATAGGAGTCTGTGATTAATTTGAAATTGTATGGGCATTCAAATTAAGAATACTTGATGATTAGACCATCTAATTAATTAATTAATTATAATTGTTTTCACTATCAACATGCACATTAATGAATGCGGAAAAATTAAAGCAATTTATCTAGAATAAATGAAGTAGTGTAATTTTCTTGTTTTACTTTTGATAGTGAAAGGCTGATAAAAATCAAAACTACATCATCAAAACTAAATGGGATGATAGTGATTAGTGAAGTTAAAAGATTAGGTGGCCCGTATGATCCAATCTGAATTGGTCCAAAGTTAATTAATTTATATATTATTTAAAACTATTATACAGTATTATTTTTAATATAATGTTTACACCGATCTGATCTGGCTATTCATCAGAAATTCAGAATGGATAAATCCATGCATGATTGGAGGAGAGGGGTGGATCAAAGGATCGTGGGCATGGGTGACTCACATTTCTTCACGTGAGGGCTGAGCTGTGTGCTTTTATGATCTCAAACAAACATCCTTCCTTACCTTCCCTTGCCATTTCAGTGCTTGCTTCCCCCACACTTTCACTCGCCAACCAACCATGCTCTATGCTTTTTCACTACTACTTACTATTAAAAAAAGATACGTAGGGATTCACTTATAAGTTATGCTATTAAGTTAGACTAGAAAAAGTTCAATGCCTCTTATGTAAAATTTTGAATTCGAATTTTGTAAATAAAGAAAATAAGTGTTGAGAGGGCTTCTCTCTGTTTGAGATCCGATATGACTTAATTTCCGATTAATTTGAACTCTATGAACTCTATGTAATTACTGGATACAATAGGAATTAGTGCAAAAAAATATTAAGTTATGCTCATTTAATTGAATCTATGATATCCATATTTTCAAGAGCTAATTGTTAATAATTTACTTGTGCCTTCTGTGCGCATAAAATTTCATGCGAATCCAATATCCTTACTATATCAATTGAGACTCAATTTTTAACTAATTTCAACGTATATTTAATGGTGGATATATTATGTATCAATCAAATTCAATTAACCTGAAATTTAGCATGTATGTCATCGGGGTATGTGATTTGAGTGCTGACTTTTAGTTTCAGTAGTTAGGATTCGATTCTCAAATACGAAAAAAAAAAAAAAATTAGCAATTTATGATTTATGTTAAAGTCTAAATCCTATAAAAGATATGTTGATGCCCAATAATGTTGAGGCCTAACATTGAGCTCTGAGTGGCCTGCAAGAGAGTAAACCGTGAGAAAGAGGTCCCTGGTAGTTTGGGAGGACCTCCTCTGACGGTCAAGGTCGTGTATCTGTAACCGTTTCACCACCGTTTGACCGTTTCACCACCGTTTTGGACCCAAACGGAGCTTAAGTGTAAACTTCGTTTCAATCGCTGCTCTAATAATCTCATTTGTACAGTACCTAATTTAATTTGTACAGTGTAATCTCATCTATACAGTTGCTAAACAGTGTCAATCACACCGCTACCACACCGCGCTACTAAACACAGCCCAAGTCAGTGAGGTCCACTTTCAGTGTGGTGAGGGATTTAAGTTTGATATCACATAATAGAACATGATCAACATCATGAGGTAAATGAGCTATATCTTGGCTATTTATATACCTAAGAGGCTTAAGTCTTGTTTGGCTAGTGGGTCTTGGACCCAAATCTGATGGTGATCAACAAGATATATTAATTAAAGGCTAAAATTTCAAATAGGGGCCTAACCTTTGGTGAAAAGGTCATTTAAGGGTCTAAGCTTTGGAAAAGGTCAAATAAATACTCAACGTTATCAAATTGGGTCAAATAAGGACAAAACATTAGATTTCACAGCACGTGATGAGCACACAGTAGTAGAAGCGCGTGAATGTTTAAGGTTTTGACACGTGGCAGATGGTTTGATTTTTGACCGTTGATTACATAATTCTTAAAGTAATTAATTAAATCATTTTTATATTAAGATAAAGACAATTTTATAATATAATATTTAATTGAATTAAATGATTATAAAATTTTTTGCCACAAAATGATTATAAAATTTTAAATTATCAACAATCAAATTTTAATTAAATGATTACAAATATTATTTAATTTAATCTTATCCCTTGAGTAGGGTTGAGCAGTTGGCGGTTTGGACCGATCGGACTGATCGAAACCGATGGTCGGTAAACCGCTTGAAGCTAGTAGGCGGTTTCGGTTGGTTAATCGGTCCAAACCGACAACGGACAACAACATTCAGAACCGACTCGAAACCGACCGAATAATAATATATATTATATTTTTATATTTTATATTATATATATTATAATATATCTGATATTAATATTTATATATATTGAAATTTTTGAAATACTATACATATAAATAGAAAAGAATATTCAGAAATTAAAAAACCTAAACCTGAACTAAATCTAAGTTCCTCTTCTCTCTTGCAATTTTTCCCCCTTTTCTGCTTGATCTTTGATTTGGAATTTTCGATTGAATGTTGTGTTTTCTTCGATCGAAATGTAATTTCGAAGTCTTCTAAATCCTCCCAAAGGTAAATCCCTTTCATTATTCATCCCATTTGCCCTTTTTTTCATTTTTGTTTCGATTTTTCAGTCTTCTTATAACTTTATATTTTCAAAAATCCAATGGAATTTTTTGCTTCGATTTTGAAGTTTGATGTTTTTTATGTGATGTTTGTTCGATTGAAGCAATTTGATTGCTCAATTGATTTGAGAAATCAAAAACCACAATTTGGATAGAATGAAACCCTAATTTTCGAAAGCCTAATGTCATTGCTGATGTTAGTTTTTTTAGTCAATTTCCTTTGTTCGTAACTTAATTTGCTTATTTAGTTGTGTAATATGTATATTGACAGTAATTTTTATTGTTTTAGGGTTCATTTCTTCTGGGTTTGAAAGATTTGGGGCTTTTGCCTTTTGGCTTTGAATTCGAACAAGGTTTTTTATTCTTTGAGGTGTCCCTGATTCTCCAGCTCTCCTCATAATCCTTTTTCTATTCCTACAGATCGTGAAAGGTTGGTTTTTCTCCTTTTTTGCAGTTTCTTTTTTCTGTTTCTATGTGGTTTGTTGAGTGGATTTAATAACACTGATTGTTTATAGAATGATGATGGGTGTTGGAAGGTTGATGAAATTGTTCTCTATTAAATAAAATGAGTACTTGTAAATTCACATAGAATTTATGCCAATATAGAATCTAAAAAGAAACATCTTAATCTCTAAGTTTTGGCTTGACATAGTAAATAATCGGGCACATTGTTTAACTTGAAATATTACATGACACATTGTTTGGTGATGATGCATATTCATTTTCTTGGAAGTATATACTATTACTCATATATGAAATTGTATATTGGTACTGCATGTGTGGTGTAGATGGTTCTCACCATGAGCTAAGGTTCATACTAGTAGCATTTTAGTAATTCTTGTAAAAATTATAGAAAAAAAAGCTGAATAGACAGAAATGATAGTGAATTTATTCATCAATATACTAGATTGCATTTGTTTATGTAGAATAGTAGCCTACCAGAAGCTGTCAAGCTTAACCCTTTTACTCAAGGTGATTGAATCTTCTGTTTTTCTTCTTAATCAATGTTGTGGGGGGCATATATAACTGTATTCTGGTATTCTGTATTGTATACTCCTTATAGAGTTATAGTTATAGACTGATTAAGTGATTAACCATGTATGCAAAGTCTTTTAGTTAAAGACTTAAAGTTTTTTTTTTGAACAAAAAGACTTAAAGTTTTTATGTACTTAAAGTTACTGTATTTGTATATGAACTGTAGAACTTACATAAAGTTTGTTTATTGTTTAATTTGTTTTGTAGATGTCAGAGATCCCTGTGGCAAGTCAACAACAACCCTCTGCTGGAAGAGGTAAACCCAAACGAGCTCAGCCTGAAGTAGTTGATAAGTTACCAAGGAAAAGGGCTTGTACCTTCAGTGTTTGGGAACATGCAACTAAGTTTGATTTAAATGGGTATACGTGTGCTAGATGTAATTACTGTGGAGCAACTTATAAAGCCCACCCTAAGAAAAATGGGACAACTTCATTAAGGAATCATATAAAGTCATGTGCCAAAAACCCTCTAGGTGATACCTGCTAAAGAGATAAATCACAAACTATATGCTTAGTAATGATGAAGGAAATGGTGTAGTAGTATTTAGAATCCGAGCCTCTTTTTGTTAGTACTTAGTATAGGGAGATGGCTTAATGTTTAAAGGCTTTAAACATTTTATGTAATGACTATATGCTCTGATTGAATGCTGATTTAAACAATTATTTTCAAGTTAGGCCTTAAACCGACCGAAACCAATGTCGGTTTTGATCGGTTACTCATACCAGTCGATCGGTTTTCGGTTCCAAATTTAGACTAATCGGTAATTGTCGGTATTGCATTTCCGGGAACCGAAACCGACCGATGCTCAGCCATACTCTTGAGGAAACAAGAATCCGGTTGGAGACCAACCAAATTACCTTTCTTGTTTTAATTTTTTCTCCCAAATTTAAACCATATCCAATATCTTCAACTTCATGTAAAAGAAAATTTCTCTCAACTCTTATTTTTTCGAAATAAAAATGAATGAAAACAACAAAAAGAAAACTTTTCCTTTCATTCTCGTTTCCAGAAGCACTAACACCCCTCCAACCCGAACTCGTTTCTTCTTTACTTTGAGCAAAAAATGAAAAAAAAAAATAAAAACAAACAAAAATGGTTCCTTGTTTTTCTTTTGAAAATCGAAATCAAAAAATCAATTTGGGAAGAAGTTTTGGGGAAAGGCTCGGGCTAGTGGAGATTTGAAGATTTTGAGTTAAAATTCGAGAGTTCTAGTTAGTGTTTGGGTTTGATAGATCTAGCAGTTTAGATTCTTAGTTCGTAATACTATTTCTTTAGATTCTTAATTTGCAAGTGAACAAGTTCTTAATATAGTACCATGACAATGTTTTTTTTCCTTCTCTTGCTTTTTCCTTTGATTGTTTGAAGGTTGTTTGACATGGTGGCCAAGCCCATAGACTTAGCAGCAACGACGATGTGTAGTGGTAGGGGGTTTGGGTAGTTGGGGCTTTGTAGGGTTTCAACCAATTTTGGTGATTTTGGGCTTGGACAAACAAAAAGAATGATGTCCTTCGAGGACGGCACTGCGGCTAGATCAATTTAAAAAAAAAATAATTTAAAATTATGATTTTTTTATGATAATTATTATTAATTAGGGTCAATATAGGGTTTATGATAATTATTATTGGTGATTGCCTTGGAAATTTGAGATTTTAGTTTGAAGGTTTTAGAGGAAAATGAAGTAAAGGGCAAAAGTGTCAAAAGGGGGCGGTAACTAGTAAAAAGGGAACGGTATTTAGCAATTCAGTTGGCTATTTGACCTTATTGAAAGGTAAGGCCCTTAAATGACATTTTTCCTAAAGGTCAGCCCCTATTTGAACTTTTAACCTAAATTAAAAGGGTGTAAATTCAGTTGTAAAATCAGTGTAAGTCAATAGTCATATATATAATCTTATTTACTAATACAATTTAGCTGAAGTTTTCATGTTCTTACCGCATAGTCTGTTAACAAAGTGCTATGTATAATTTAAACACCAATGACCTCAAGTAAAAGATAAAATTTAAAAAATACGAAGTTTCAGATTCTTGTCTTACTGTGCTTCTCGAGTCGGTAATTGTGAACTTCCAAATTGGGAGCAATTCATTCCAACGAATGGGCTTATGGATAAATATGCCTAACACCAATGATTTTTATATGTAATTATAATATAATGTAACATGTTCATAAGTTGTGCAATCCATTTTCTTGCCACTTTCTAAAATAATGTTAGAATCCATATCATTTTTGTAGGGACAGAAATTGACAAATTATGCTAGTCAACCATAGGAATTCCCAATCTGGCAAACAAACATCAGTCTCTGGCATGTGGATTAAAATAAAAAATTTAGGGCCTCTTGCCACAATTAAGGGATCACAATTTAACGTGAGATTGTTCCCAATTCTTGTGAAACCATGTGAATGATTATGTGTCAAATTATTATTATCATAATAATATTAAGCCAGTTTAATAATAAGAAATTGGCTAATTATGGTTTCTGAATGTTACTAAGATACATCTCCTGTTCATATAAATTTAATTTAAACCATCAAATAAACATAGAATCAGAGTTTTTTAAGTTTGAGTTTTTTGGTGAAATTTTAAGTTTGAGTTTTTTTTTTATGGCCAAAATTTAAGTTTGAGTTCAAGTTCTACATTAATAATGTAGGTAGTTTCGTCTAATTTGACCTGTTCAAGGCTGGCTACTTGTCTAAATTTGGAAGCCCACTCCAACAAATGGTGTAGACTTTGGTGCTTCCATCGTGATGCACCAACTTTTCAATGTGATACACCCGTTGAATTTTGACTATCAGATGCAATATCTATTTTTTTGACCGTCGGATACTAAAAGGTTTAACTTGCTAAACCGGTTTTAAAAACCTTTTGGAATGAATTTGTACGTGGTAGTTCTCGTGATAGATTTTTACACCTTTTTTATTTCAGCCGTTGATATCAACTACATTCTTTTACTTGATTTATTATTTTTTCTCTAACATTTTTATGCTTTAAGTTTTTTCATCCATTTCTTTTCTTCTTCATTTTTTTCTTTAAGCCCTAACCTAAATATAGAATACCTAGACTAGATCACCAGATTCACCACAGTCCCTTCCGGCACCACCACAGCCGCGTCATACTCAACATCAAAATCATCCCTACATCAAATATTCCCTACATCAAGCTATTATGAAGGACACTTCGGCTTCTTCCACGGTCCACCAATCCCTATTGTCTCCAGAAAATCGGTCGAAGCTAGTTATGTAACTAATATGATATTCCTTAGAATGCAATAACATTATTGCCAAAAAAAATGCAATAATATTTGTAAATGCATGGTTTATAGGAAGAGTCAGGGCGTGAGCAATTTCTACCAAGCAATCATGGACCTGATAATATTGAAAATTGATTTTTTAGGTATATTCAAATTTTGATTTCTACCTTCGATTTTTATTCAATGAAAATTTCATTTTGAGGCATCAAAATGAACAAAGATATTGACCCTATTATTAATATCTTAAAGATATTAGTCTTAGACTAAAAGCCCTGAGATACCTTTAGCCAAAAAAAAAAAGTATGAGAAATATCCTTGAATCTAATTATAGTCTATGAGAAAGTCTCTTCAAATATAGATATAATCTTGAAAAGTAAGTACAAAAAATGTCGAAAGAATTTGGAGATGATGCATATGATTATTTGGGGATAATGAGAAATGAGTTGGGTATAAAATATGTTAGTTTGAGGATACTGAATTTTGTATTTTGTTTAACTATTAGATGACACTAAATTCATATAGACATGGTTTAAATTAATTAGAATGAAAATATGGATTAAAACACGTTTAAACCCAATTTTGGGTATTAAAAAAACGCCAATCTCTAAAGAATTTGGGGATAGTGCATATGATTATGTGGGGATGATGAGAAATGATTTGATTATAAAGTATATCACTTTGGGGATACTGAATTTTGCATTTTGTTTAATTATTAGATGACACTAAATTCATATAGACGGGGTTTATTCAATTAATTAGGATGAAAATATGGATTAAAGCACGTTTAAAGCCAATTTTGGATATATAAGAAAAAATGTCAATCTTTAATGAATTTGGGGATGGTGCTTATGATTATTTGGGAATGATGAGAAATTATTTGGGTATAGAGTATATCACTTTGGGGATGCTGAATTTTGTGTATGCCTCAAATTAAACCTGTCAAACAATTTATATTCAATACAATATATCTATACGCATATAATATTCATGCTATATACTATCTAATCACAAGGCAAAAATTCCAAATAATACATCATAATCACTAGATATGCAATATTCAACTATAATACATAACCATTCATTCATGAAAATAGAGTATGTTCAAAATATAAGAGTTTGATTGAAATAGCCATACAATAATACATTCTTCTCAAACATACTTTTCCTACGTTACATCCAGCGTGAGTAGGTCTTCTTAAACTTTGTTCAAAAACTTATTGGGGAAAAAAAAACTCATTATTAGAGGGGACATGTTTGGACAAGGATCACTTCAAATGTTGTGGCTAAAAAAAAGGATCACTTCAAATGAAAACAAGATGTATTGTTGCACAAGTAATTTGAATGTCTAGACATTCATGAAGATAGATTAAAAGGTATTCCACACTTGATATTACTCATCATTCCCAAATAATCATAAGCACCATCCCCAAATTCATTAGAGATTGACATTTTTTCTTATATACCCAAAATTGGCTTTAAACGTGCTTTGATCCATATTTTCATCCTAATTAATTGAATAAACCTTGTCTATATGAATTTAGTGTCATCTAATAATTACACAAAATGCAAAATTCAGTATCCCCAAACAGATATACTTTATACCCAACTCATTTCTCATCATCCCCAAATAATCATATGCACCATCCCCAAATTCTTTCGAGATAAACATTTTTTTATATACCCAAAATTGGCTTTAAACGTATTTTAATCCATATTTTCATCATAATTAATTGAATAAACCACGTCTATATGAATTTAGAGTCATCTAATAATTAAATAAAATACAAAATTTAGTATCCCCAAACTGATAGACTTTATACCGAAATCATTTCTCATCATCCCCAAATAATCATATGCACCTTCCCCAAATTTTTTAGAGATTTAAATTTTTTTATATGCCCAAAATTGACTTTAAACGTGTTTTAATCCATATTTTCATCTTACTTAATTGAATAAACCCCGTATATATCAATTTTGTGTCATCTAATAATTAAACAAAATGCAAAATTCAGTATCCCCAAATTGATATAGTTTATACCCAAATCATTTCTCATCATCCCCAAATAATCATATGCATCATCCCAAACTTTTTAGAGATTGACATTTTTTTATATGCCCAAAATTGACTTTAAACGTGTTTTAATCCATATTTTCATCCTACTTAATTGAATAAACCCCGTCTATATCAATTTTGTGTCATCTAATAATTAAACAAAATGCAAAATTCAGTATCCCTAAATTGTTTTTATTTAGTTTCTGAAGACAACATGTTTTAATCTTTTGCAATATTTGGAAATAGCATGTGCAGTGTGTTTGGGTTACAAATGGAGAATTATCAAGGTGATTTGAACGATATAGTTCGTTGTAGTCCGATGGGGTGTGGCGCCAGTGGCGGAGGAGGAGGAGGCTCTACCGCTCTGGTCATCAAGCTGCTTTGGATGTTAATCCTTCGGCGACTTCCACCCAGCAAAACCAGCAGCATGGATTCCCTTCTGTCGACTCCTATCCATTGAATTTTTTGTCGACGGCGTTGGAAGATCATGATCATAGAATAGTAATAAACCACAACTTCGGCGACCCTTTTTCCACCATAAGAGATCCACTTCTTCATGAGCTCAACGTAGCTGCAAATTCAACAACTTACTTTGGCAGCAACCCTAATTCAGCTATTGATAATAATAATAAGAAGAACAAAATTTTTGAAGAAGAGTTGAGAAGTGGTGGAACGAGTAACATTTTTTCTTGGATTCAGATCTCTCCAAACTCTAATAAACTAGCAGCAGCCATGGTTCCCTGTGATTCATCACCGCCTATGATGGCGGCAGGCACAGGCGTCTGAATTTTGGGGATGTTTAAAGAAAAAAAACGAAGAAGAAAAGAAAACAATATAATGGATAAAAAAATTTCAGCATATAAAAATGTTTTAAAGAAAAAAAAATAATAAATCAAGTAAAAAAATGTAGTTGATATCAACGGTTGGAATAAAAAATGTGTAAAAATCTATCACGAGGATTACCTCATACGAATTCATTACAAAAGATTTTTAAAACCGCTTTAGCAGGTTAAACCTTTAAGTATCCGACGGTCGGGAAAATAGATGTTGCATCCAATGGTCAAAATTCAATGGGTACATCA